>JAULKK010317613.1:0-11569 GCA_032355705.1 Rubia peregrina
AATTATGATAACATTTTAAAATGAATTTCAACATATAAATAATTATTTAAAAAAATTAAATGAAAGATTATAAAAATAATCAATTTTTATTGTATTAATATTTAACAATTTCTAACTAAATTAATTATTTCACTTCATAACCCATATAGTTTTACTCAGATAACTAAACTTTAAAATTTTAAATAAACTTTGTTTTCAATTTAAACGTAAGAAACAAAATATACATTCTAATATTTTAATTAATAATATCGCGCGATGGCGCGATGGTACTCTGCTAGTATAATTAATATAAATGCATGGTTGAATTTCCAAATATCCACCTTATCAACGATTTTAAACTTTAAGGGAAAAAAACAGATACTCTAATCACCTAAAGCTTCTCCATACAAAGCAGCACACAAGGGGAGCACCATTGAAGAAAAATAAAAAAGAATTAACACCGACAGAGCATTTAGTTATTATTCGCAGAAGTTAAAAGTCATAATATATTAAGATTACGTCTTTTGAAAGATGTTATTTCCATAAGTTATGGAAAGACTAAGCTTTAAACTGCAAATTTGAAGAAATTAAGATAAAATTTTTGGGTTGTATTAATACGGTCATAAACTTATATCTACTGCATGTTGTATAATAAATTTTTAATATTGCAAATACAACCTTTTACCTTTCTATAATTATAATTCAACCCATTTTTTCCTATGCCTATGGAAATATCGTCTTTCCCAAGACTTTGCCCTATATTAATTGAATATTGATGATGTCGAGATATAAATATATCATCAATAAAGAATAAGCCTTCGTAGTTACAACTTTTCACAAATTTTAACTATCTTTAATGAAAAATAGTAAGGATCAAATAATTTTCAAGTCAACTGCTAAAAGTTATAGTGTGCAGTTTGAAATGAAACAAAGGGAATACGGAACTATATACATTCATACTCCCTCCGATCCTCTAACATTGACACTCTTTCCATTTTAGGATGATTGTTTTATATTGACTCATTTCCTTTTTAATAAATCCTAAATTAATTTCGTTCACCCAATCCACTTTTCATACTTTCAATTCAACTTTCACCGCTCATTTCATTTTTAAAAAAACACATGTGCACAAAAGCAAGAGCGCAGAGGGAGTATACGAAGGTCCAGGCTCCAGCTAGCAAGCGATCATGGAAATAGGAAAATTGATGGTACATATCTAAATTCTGTTTACCCATTAAAGCCAAACCAACAGTCATTTAAATACATGACAGCCTAAACATCATTATTTAACTTTTATTTCGGATCTTGTATCGTACATCCATAAATTCTTCTTCGATTATTTTGGATGTTCAAAAAATGAGGACCAAAACTAATTAAATGGCATTCAATTTGCATATTGTGTTCGTACACATGAAAATATATCTTGAGATTTCACCAAGTAACAACTTTGATACATAGGAATGCTAAGAATTTTACTGAGCTACTCAATAGGTTAACGCGATGGATTACCTTTACGTAATACCTGCTCCAAACTTATCAAATTGGAGCACTCCTTAAATTAGTTATAATTATAATATCTTTAGACTCATCGAGTTCAAGTTGGATCTGGTCCGGATCTGCTAATGAGTCTTTTAACCCTTAAGACACAAATATCATTCATGTTTATCAATATAAATCCCAACCATGTAGAGTATATTTAATTGCTATTTCATCAATTTATCGCCATCCTTGCCTTTTAAAACTGAATCTCATTCTTATATATAGTTGCTACTGTCCACAACATTATATATATATGTGTGTGTAGAGGTGGAATTCAAATTTTATTATAAGAGGAGCCAGAGAAATTGTTTTACCTTTACCTAAAATTATATGTATTTTATTATAAAATCAATTAATTTTACTATCTTAGTAAACATAGATTTTTTTTATAAAATAGCTTTTTATTTCTACATTTTCACGTAGCTATTCTGATTTAAAACATTTTGTGAATGGTGTTATTTGGAATGATTTTATTAAATTTATTCACTTGAAATTTCAAGATGTATCTATCTTTAGTGTAGATAAGTTTGATGTTGGAACAATTTATGTTAAAAGAGAGAGGACACAACTTTTTTTTATAATTAAAAGTGGCATGAAAAGTAAATTAGGAATTTTAATTATATTCCCATGCGTGTATTAGCTATGGGATTATTAAAATTGACCACTTATCGATTCGTGAATAAAGCAGCATGGGTACGATGCAGAGGACAGGCGGATTAGGATCCTTTAATCCAAGATTAGGATTATAATCATGGATTAGGAGTTTAGGACTGGGATTATAATTGGGTAGTGCCTGCTCGGCCGTTCCTGGGGGCAATGGGATTAGAGAAATTTGTGGGTACCAAATACGACTGACTGACCCTTTTATTGTTTGAAATTCAATGTTTATGGACCGCACTTTTTATAGTATTGGTTACAACATCACAATATATAATTCAAATATCAAATTTTATATTAGTAACAAAATGAAAAGACATAATAATATGAAGCTGAAGCTTTCCAGGAAATTTTGTATGTGGATATTTGTTGTACATGTGGTTATGAGTCGAATCAAATGAGGTCATATGTCCAATAAATCAGTTTACTTTTCAAATTTTGTAAAAATATCAAGTGGCTGGTGAATTATTGAACTTAGCATCTGATTTGGCTCACGACCATCGCAACATAGTTCTATTTGGAACCGAACATTCTAATTGTCCTTCACCCGTTCCAACCCTCTTTTGAATGTTTCTTTACACCTTTGATGTTGTTTTGTTTGCATATGTCAGACATGGGGGAACGCTGCATCTCGTTGAAAAGTTGAACTCCTCAAAGTTATGCTAATTTCTCAGGGTCGTGGGATGGGAGACTCTCATTTTTACTTTTTTTGCGGGCGAACGAGTACTTTTCCTGCTCTTTTTTTGCTTCAATATCTTATGTGACAATGTAGCATCCATGTGTATATGAAAACTGATAGAGTGACACCTTTCTCCGGTCCCTCAATAAACAGAGAATTGTGATGCACTATGTTATTCGATTGGGCTTGAATACACAGGTTATTCATGTTCAGTTCACCACAAGGACAAACAAACATGTGCTTTATAACTAGTGAGTAAGGGATGGATTTTCTCCCCTGTCTTGTAACTCATAAGAGACATAGAGATTATATTGTTCAAGCGAGGTTATTTTAAAAGTTTCCTTCATTTTTTTAAAAAAATGGTGCGTATGGGAGGCCTCGTTTATGGAATTCTATTACATGAGTGTAAGCTACAACCTCTCCAAGAAGTTTTTTTCTTCTAATAATGTCTTCTATAAGTTGTAATTTGGAATGAAATATTCTGGTTATTAGATCTGCCATGTTCTGAGCTTCTTCATTTTTCTGTAAATGGTCTTTTGTTTCAGACCAAGAAGTATTGCACGTTATAGTTAAGAAAATATATGGTTTTTCGTACTTTTGCACAAGGGCCATTGCATCCATGTATCTTTTTTGTATATCTCGTGGTCCACTAATAAAAGACGGTGGTAATATAATTCATTTCCCAACCTAAGAACCTATTGCTAAAACCCGAGGACATACTATCTAGAAACACTTTATATTCCAACCTTATGCAACTTTGTTGATTAGTAAGAAACACTAATCCTTCTGTATTATTTTCACGTAAGTATCAAAACAAAATTGTTTGAATAGCCCTCCAGTATGTAGAATATTAGATTCATCACTGGGTCTTAGTTGAGATTTGTAAGTATAGTATTCCCTACACGTGACCGTATGATTTTTGGATTTGATCTTAGGTGTCACTGTAGGAAACGAAAGGGATACATATTAGTTATAAAATTATTAATAATATTCTCATCATGATAAGTAATGTAGAGGGGAAAATGTACTTGTTGCTTCACTGCCTAAAATGTCCTTGGTTGTTATTGATTTTGTAAAATTGATTATATTTTCACTTGTGCGCTGTGAGTTTCTAGTATATGGTTTCAATTTTTATTCCTTGATGCTAGAATGTTTCACCCCTTTGAAAAATTAGTGGATATTGTAAAGGATCATAGCATCCAAATAGTGTTTTTTTATTAAAAAATTTATCCATCTTTATTGAAGACCTTTATGTCCTTTTAAGTGATTACATATGCATTATCAGTTTCATTCCAGACAGGTGCAACCTGAGAAACCGTTGGATATTTGAAAGTTATTTGGTCCAAGCTAGAATTGGATCTAAGATAAATTTGAAATTCGTCTAAATTGTCAATACTACTAAGGATTTTAAAAAAAAACCTTGCATATGGATTATTATCAAGGGTATGTTGTATTTAAGATGGATTTTTTAAAATCTACTTGAAATATCGTGTTCAATATCATAACAATAAAGCTGAATATTTTGAGTTCTTTGTTCATCTGTTGAAGTTAGTTTATCCATAAAATGGTATATCTTACCTTGGGATCTAAATGTGTATATTGCTCTTAAGTTTTTATCGCAGGTTACCCAAAAAGGGGTAAAAGCAAACATATTATTATAGCTTCGAACATACTGTCTAAATTCGTGTGATTTTTAAAAATCATTTTCCTTGTATAATTTCACAAGTTCAGAGGGCATATGTGTGTTGGCTAGCTTAATCAAGCCTTAACCATAACAAAATTGTGGGGGTTCAAGGTAAAATTTTATTGCATTACAATTTACTGATGTCATCAACTTGCATGGTGACCTGGGGACCTTTGTTTTCTCTTTGATTTACATGGTGTATATTAATGTGTAAAAGCTATCAATGTTCAGAACTCAGCATTAAAAAATAATATTAAAGTTAATATGAATGAGCATATTCTGATGTTGCAAATGTGCTGTAATTTAAGATGTAAAATTAACTGATAAACTATAATTTTTTAACATATAAGCATATACATGGAATCAAGTTTTATGAATGTCTTAAAATATGAAACTAATCTAATTCACTTATGAAAATAACAATACCTTTAGGAGAGTATCGTGGTTTCTAGGGAGACTCTGGAATGTCTCAATTTGGAGTGTGAGTTTCCAATGATTGTGCATGAGGTGAAGGGAGATTGTACATGAACTTATTGGTCTGAAGATGAAGAATTTACCATTCACTCAACATTTGTTTTGAGGTACGGGCCGTTCTCATTAGTTGCATCATTATTTGTCTCGTGAGTGAGGTTCTCTGCCTGAATGATTGACAGGGTATGTAGGACGCTTGTTTTTACGTTGATATCTTTTTTCATAGTCGCATACTTCTGTCGGCGTAAAGCGTTAATTTCCCATTTTTCATTCTAAGAGCTTTTTATTTGTTCATCTTCCACCATTCGATCGCCATTGATCAAAATCTTAGGTAAAACCAGGCTCATATTTGCACTAAACAAAGCTGAGGCTGCATTTATTAAAGAACTGTGAGCTATGTCAACATTTTTTTTCTATGTAAGCGATTGATAATGTGAGCATTGAATTTTTAATTCTCCAAATACCTCATTTTCTCTCTACCGATATAGGGAATGAAATACTTTCTTTCTTCACATTCTTTATTTTATACAATGGGATGCAAGCCTGTTAAAACTAAAATATTGAGAAAATATTTCAATATAATTAAAATCATTATGCCAAACATGTTGGAAATGCTCTTAAAATGTTGATCAAAAATGTATATTGGAAATATATGTGGAAGATGTAATTCGTCATTATTTGTATAAAAGAGATTTTAAATGTAAAAATCCGCTCTATCATGCTGCCAAATAATATAATGCATATTTCTCTCTCTACGAACTACCCCAAACACAAACCCTATGCAGGATAGGCCCTCATCGCCACTATATCAGATGGTCCGGTGGCCTCCCCCTGCCTTTTGGATTCCTCATTTTTAGTTGCATATTTGAAGTAGGTAAGTGAAGGGCCAAGAAGTCTGGCCGAGCAACTGAGAAGAAGTAGAGACACACCACTTGTTTTCACATGAAGAATGACCAAACCTATGCAGCTAGTTGAAGACCAGAGAAGAGGAAAACATTCGCGCACAATTAGGCTGGATGATGGAGAAGAACCAGAACTGTGTCGCTCGTCTACGCTCGAAGAATGACTATACTCTCGCCACTCGTTGTCGCAAAGAGAAGAACCATGGTGGTGCACACTGCAAATGGTGGCATACGTAGGTACATAGATGCAAGCAGTGTCGCATGGCAGCAAATAGTGGGGCACGACTCAGCATGGTCATGAGAAAGGTCGTATGGTGAATGGGTTCCTGACGGAAGAAGAGGGAGGATCGGAGGCGATCAGGAGCAACTCACAACTCCTCTTGGGTGACAAGCATAAAATTCTGGATAATTTTTCTTTTTTGACTAGTAAGGTCACACCGCGCGATGCGCGGTGAACTGGATAACGAATTGTAGGAATTATAGGAATAGTGTTACATGTAATACAAATTGAAGGTTATACATAACAGCAACTTAAAAATTTAAGCAACAAATGTAACAAGTTCACATGTAATTCAAGCTCATAATGAACTCGAGCATAAGGGTAGAACAGAGTAGCTTTAATGAGATCAGCATTGTTGCATACCTTGACATATGCAGGATCGATAAAAACAGCTTCAATAGGTGGTTCAGCGAGATTCCTGATTTTCTCCTTAGTTTGATCTGATACCATACATAACTTATATACCTTCTTATGCTTACCAGCTTTAGCAGCCAGCCTAATTTGAGGCTCTATATATTTAACTGCGTAGAAAAAAATAACCACTATTTATCAGAATGATATCACTTGCATAAACAGGATAGTCATCAAAATCAAATGGCCACCTTAGGTGCTGCTTCCAAATCCCTCTCTGAAATTTCCCTTCCATGTACATCCATCATCAAAGTTTTATCCCTTGTGCAAGCGTATACCAAATTCAGATCGCTGAAGCTTAGCTGTACAACATAAACAGATTATGAAAGTCATTCATAACAAGGAAAGCATGAAAGTGCTAAACCATTCACAGACTCCTTAATGAAGCCAAATTTGTGTACTAAATATCCACTTCCACCCCTACTAACAAACACTGCGTGTTGGAATACAGTATAAATAGAATCATTATTTTTACCTCGTCCATGCTTGGATTTACAATGAACTCGTCACAAATCCTTCCTATGCGTATTACCCCTATTGGGTCACCCCATGGCATATCCGACAGCGTAAGAGCAGCAGATGTTGCATTAGCCACCATTACATCATGATCTTGTTTCCCATCTGAAGAAAGAACACTTGCCATTACCTTAAGAGCCAGGAAAAATCATTTATTAAGAGCATTTCTAATATAAGACACAGTCTATAAAAACATTATTAGAAATAAAAACATAGGAAATGTAAAGGAATCATGCAGTAGCATACTACCTGGACGTCATGAAAAAATCCAGGGGGAAAAAGTGGGCGTATGGGCCGATCAATAAGCCGACCACATAAGAGTTCACGTTCTTTCGGAGCACCCTCCCTTCGCATGAAAGTGCCGGGAATGACGCCCTGAGCAAACTGTTTCTCTTGGTAATCAACCTTATAGAAGCCAATTAATAAAGAATCCCATAGTCAGCTCAAAAAGATCAAGTAGGAAAAACCAGCACTCTCTCTAACAATTCAAATAGGCTATATGCAGCTGTAATTTTTTTAACTTGTCATACAAAAATAATGCCACACTTTGATTATTATGAAGTATCGGTAACAATATGATTTGAGTATCTTTAAATGCGAGTTTTCGATAATTACTTGAAAGAAATGCATAAACAAACTGGAATGAAGCAGCGTAAACAGTGCAAAACATACCGTAAGCGGTAAAAAGTCGCGAGCCCCGTCGCTCTGAGCCGAAGTGACCGTCTAGTCTCTTCCATGGCCAAACGACAGCTCCGTTGGCGAAACACACGATCTTTCCAGTTTCAAGCGCAAAACGCAGCGCAAAACAAGAATCATTCTTTTTAATATATTGTTAACGTTTAGGTTAAAAGTGGGTACAGAAAAACTTGATCCTTAAGGCTGCAAGTCAATCTCAATAGCAATGAATTATTAATGTTTAGAAGTAAAAAATCTCTACTTAGTTTCAACTAATGTTGTGGAGTGAAACAAAATCTATGGAGTATCAACAAATGCTATCGAGTGAAACAAAGTCTCCACTTAGTTTTAACCTCATTAAGTTTAGAAGTTTGATTACTGCAAAAAACTGATTTTGCTATACAAACCTTTGGTTTAATGAACATTTTCACCTTATTTTTCTTCTAAAATCCATGTCAAAAGTAGAAGAAACTGTTGTTACACAGTCTTTCATTAATACTACACAAACAAAATTTAAAATCACACCAACAGCACAAAAAACGAAACCAACTATTTTTTATAATTCAAATCTAAAAAAGTTCTATGTAAACCTGAGTAAAGTTCTACATTAATTCTCTCATACAAAATATCAACTTCCTCTCATTAATTCATTCAATTGTTGGTGTGATTTTAAAAGATGATCTAGGTCTTGCACCTTCAATGGAAATTTATAAAAGATGATCATTAGGATCAATATCTGGATAGTATGATGATTTGTTAATTTAAAGGCCATGTAGTATTATTATTTTTAAATGAAAATAGAATTATTTAGTCTAATTTGATGTGGTTGGTTTCCCTTACCAGATTAGCCATATGCTGTGATCTTTTATGCATGCAGGAAAAAAAATCTTGCTATTTCTGATGAGCATACCTGCTTAGTAGCTTCTATGAGTAGTTCATTGAGATGTGGTGTTGTAGAGGCATTAAATTCAACTCCTTAAACTGCAATACCAACATTCATTGGACCAAAAGGCGATATCGCTCGCCCGCAGCACCCCCACCTGCCCGACACCTCAGGCCCTGGTGGAATAGATAAATTCATGGTAGCCCAGCGCCAGGACCCGTTGGCGGTTACTGGACTCGATGCGCACATGGGATCCACGCTACTCATGTACACCCGTGGCGTACACTTGCTACACATGGACATCCCCACACTGTCGCTGCCGAGTATCGAACCTGTGACCATTGGACCAAATTAACCAACGTCCCAACCGCTAGGGTACACCCGTGGGTGTGCAATACCAACATTCATACACACATCTCGTGATGCCATTAACCAAGAAGGAATGTTTCAAACTTCTGAGAGAACAGTAATTTCTTGGCAAAGTGATGAGGCCATCAAGCAAGGTACTTATTTTTCAGTAGACTGCTATGAGTGATTATATAGCCCATAAAATCTTCTCTTCCACAATTACTGATTTTTCATCCAATGTCCTGCTAGTCAGCAGGAGAAAGATAATAACAGTGTCAAAATAGGTCTACCTGGTGATTACACTGAGACTTCGGTGTATGATAGCTTCACTCCCACTGAAACCTTTCGAGGAGAAACGGTGGGAAAGCCTGAAAGAGTTGCTACTGCTCCTGCTATTGGAAAAGTTCCTCACATAACTGCACGAGAAGAATCTATACAGGACAATGTCATTACCACCAAAACAGATCGAGTAGAAACTGCGCGAAAGCCTGAACGACTTGCTATTGCTGCTGCTGCTGTGGGAAGTGTTCCTCAAATAACTTCCTAGCAAGAATCTATACAGGACAGTAATGTGATAATAGATGTGTATGGAAAGCAAGGAAATGCTACTTTTGAGACCTGAGAATCCATTCTTTTTACTATTGTGCAGACTTGTTTAAACTTAAAGAAATATCTGCATGATCGTGTTACTCATGAACTGTTATTCGGCATTGCAATATTTAACTGAAAGTATTTACATGAAAAATGGGAATTTCAATATAGCTGGCGTTAACTGTAACTATAAGTCTATAATCAGGTACTCACTCAAAAGCAAATAGCAGTGTAGCAGAAACAGCAGTTTCATGATATGGTTCATTTTTCTTTATATTGATTTGGCAATACATACATCTTTAGCAAAATTCTCTTAAGTTATGTTCCAACACAGGAGGTACCAGAATCTATCTCAAGAAAAACTCGATCGATTCCTAGAGTTAACTACAGAGAACTAGCCAGACTAAAATGTTTCATCTCACAAATTGAGCCAAAGAACTGCAAGGAAGCACTTCTTGACGTGTATTGGTTTGCGGAAATGCAAGAAGGGCTCGAACAGTTTGAACGCAATGATGTATGGTATCACACTCCTCGTCCAAAAGGGTAAATGTTATTGGTACAAAGTGGATTTTCAAGAACAAGTCTGATGTTGATGGCCAGATTACTCGTAATAAATCTAGGTTGGTGGCTCAAGGATATACTCAGGTTGAAGGAGTAGACTTTGATGAACCTTTTGCACCAGTTGCCAGGTTAGAATCTATTCGCATCTTACTTGCTATTGCGTGTACTATGAACTTTACATTATATCAGATGAATGTGAAAAGTATTTTTCTGAATAGAGTGGTGAATGAGGAGGTGTATGTGGGACAACTTAAATGATTTGAATATCCTCACTATCCACACCATCCACACCACGTGTATAGACTTATGAAGGCACTGTATGGTCTGAAACAGGCACCTAGAGTATGATATGAGCGACTGACTAATTTTCTCCTTAAGAAAGGTTATCGTCGAGGGGGAGTAGATCGTACTTTATTTGTGCTTACCAAATCCACAAAGTTTTTTATTGCTTAAATTTATGTGGATGATATTGTGTTTGGCTCTACTTCATCATCTATGGTGCAAGATTTTGTGTCACTAATGCAGGCCGAGTTTGAGATGAGCATGGTTGGAGAACTCACATATTTTCTAGGGATTCAGGTTAAGCAAGAAAAGAATGAATTGTTCATAAATCTAAGTAAGTATGCTTTGAATCTGGTGAAGAGGTTCGGACTCAGTAATGCCAGATCTATACGAACTTCGATGCCAACTACAGAAAAATTGGTGAAGGATGAGAAAGGAGTCTCAGCTGATCAGAAATTATACATAATTATGATTGGAAGTATTTTGTATCTTACTGCTAGCCGACCAGATATATGTTTTAGTGTAGGTGTCTGTCCAAGATTTCAGTCTGACCCGAAGGAATCTCATTTGACTGTAGTAAAAAGAGTTATTTGATATGTTAGTGGGACTTCTGATTATGGAATTCGGTATTCTAAGAATCAATACTCAAGTCTTATTGGTTATAGTGATTCTGATTGGGCCGGTAATTCGGATGATCGAAAAAGTACTATAGGTGGTTGCTTCTTTATTGGAACAAATCTGGTCTCTTGGTATAGTAAGAAGCAAAATTTGATCTCCTTATCATCTGCTGAAGCTGGGTATCTTGATACTGGAAGTTGTTGTGCACAATTATTTTGGATAAACAAATGTTGAATGACTATGGAATTGAACAAGGGCCTCTAAAGATTTTGTGTGACAACAAAAGTGCAATTGATATTTCTAAGAATCCTGTTCAACACTCAAGAACAAAGCACATCGACATTAGACATCATTTTATTAGAGATATGGTTGAAAGAAAGGAGGTTGTGGTGGCCTATGTTCCAACATATGGGCAGTATGCAGGTATATTCACTAAACTATTGGACACTTCAACTTTTGAATTGCTCAGACAACACCTTGGTGTGTGTCGGAT
>JAULKK010317622.1:0-11569 GCA_032355705.1 Rubia peregrina
GGCGGCACTCCTGCAAGGGAGGAGGTTGGGGCTGGCTAGAGGTAGCGTCGGGTGGGGACCAAGGTGGCTGGAGTTGACATCGTGGGGGGTGGCTGAGGGCGGTGTCAGGTGGTTGTAGCTTGAAGGATCTTGGGTGGCTGTAGGCAGTGTCGGGTCAGCGGCGAAGCAATGCGAAAGAGACAACGGTGGAGAACAAGCATTCAAGCATCTGGAGCCATTTGCTTTAGTTCTATTTTAAATGGAGTGAGGATTGTTAAGCATCTCGAGCCATATGCTTTGGTTTTGGTGTGGTACAGAGTATGCTTCTTTTCATTGTGGATTAGATAGCATTCATAAAGGTACTATGTTGCGAAAGAGACACGGTGTTCTTTTTCGATCTGAACTACAGTTGAGGGTGGTAGGTTGTGGAGGGGGTGAGGGTAAAGTTGTCTTAACACTTTCAAGTTTTAAGTCAAATGGTATTTTGATCATTTTATGTGTGGTCAACGTCGGTCAAGGCCAGAAATTGTGTCTTAGGATTATATTGGCACTTTCATTAACTAGTTAGGGTTGGTTTTGCACTAAAAATTATCTAAGGGTTATATTGGCATTTGCACAAATATATAGGGTTATATTGGTATATATCCCTATAAGCCAAGTATCTTTTAGTATTTCAAAAACTTTTAAACAATTAAATATTTTAAAGGGTAAAGTACATTTTTCACCCTATGTTTTGGTGAAAAGTGCTAATATAGCACTGTAAAATCTGAAAGTGCGAAACTAACTTTAACTTTTCAACAAACGTGCAAAACTAACCCTAACATACTAATGAATTTTTTAGTTATAACCAAAATTACACCCTCTGACATTAGCCTTGGAAAATTTGACATTAACCACCCAAAATGACCAAAATACCCTTACCTCTTCTTCTCCTCCACCTCTCCTCTCTTTTTTCCTAAATTACCCCCAGTACCCCACCTCCACCGAACATCCCCACCATACACCACCCATGTCTCTTCTCCTCCCCCACCTCCAGTCTCTCTTCTTCCTTAATCACAACCAGTACCACATCCCCACTGCACATACCCACCGCACACTACCCGTACCTCTTCTCATCCCTCACCTCTTCTCCCTCTTCTCCCTCTTCTTCCTGAATCAAAACCTTAGTGACCTACCACACCCCCACTACACATCCCACTGTGCCCCCACCGCACACCACCACATCCCCACCACACTTCAATTTTGTTTTTTGAGGCAATTCATCGAACATGAAATGCGCATACAATGATTCATGATTCTAAATGATAAACCACTAACTTTTAAGGACATGCAATGGCTAGGGGAGGTGGGGGAAACTGTCGGCGGAATGTGCGGTGGGGGTACAATGATTCATGATTCGTTGAGAAGGATGAAACTACCAGCGATTTCTTCAGTTGGACGTTTTATATTCCTAATAGTTGCACCGGTATAAGTAAAATGATATTGGTGCCTATACTACATTATAAAATAAGTACATAGCACCGGTACACAATACCGTTGTGAATTAGTGGTAACCCTGTATCTCTAAGTTAAATACCAGTGTCATAGAGGAACATACGAGTGCCAATAATTGGGTAACGCAGTTGCGTCAGACTGCCTTAAATCAACAAAATTAATTTTTACAAGCACCCGAGAGTTAAATGCCATCTAATTATCTAAATGTGGAGCACTGGTACTTGAATGGTGTCTTTACAAACATTATCGGTGTCATATTATGCATAATGCAGTTGCGCCTGAATGCCTTGATGCGGCATTTTTATTTCTGGCTAGGGACAGAGAGCTATTGTCAAAAATATTTTCTAAGTGTTGAGCACTGGTACCAAAAGTGGTGCCTATGCGATGAGTACCGGTCCTTTTTGTGTATAACGCAGCTACTCCAGGTTGTTTTCATGCGGCTTTTTGATTTCTAGCTAGGGACAAAGAGCTATTGTCAACAACATTTTCTAAGCGCTGAGCACCAGTGCCAAAAGCGGTGCCTATGCAGTGAGTGCCGGTGCTTTTGTGCATAATGCACCTGCCCCTACTGTTTTAATGCGACATTTTTATTTCTGGAAAGGGATAGAGAGATGATGTAAAAAATCATGTCTAAGTACTAAGTACCGATCTCAAAACTAGTTCCTTTGAATTCCATACTGTTGCCTATAAAAAAATTATTTTCCCACCCTATTCTTTTTGGAAATATTTAAATATGAGAAAAGTGCATTTTTAACCCTATATTTTAATTAAAAGTCCATAAATGACCTTGTAAAATCTAAAGTGAAAAATAACCATAGAAATCATTGACCAAAATGTCAACATCCAATTTGGCCAAAATTGGTGAAATAGCCATAATACCCTCGAGTTAAAAATTAAGAAAAGAAAATAACATGAAAATACAAGAATAGCTCTCTTTTCTTCTTCACTCAGCCTCACCACTCTCACCCGATCTCACCTCTCACCCTGCATTGGCTTTCTCTTCACCGGCGCCGGCATGCTCCGTATACGATTTGAGTGGTTTCAAGTGGAGATGAGCGGAGCTAGGGTTTCTGGGTGGCAGGAGAGATTTGAGCGAAGCGGATTTCTGTGACGCCAACGAAGGGAGGGATTTGAGCGGGGTTAGGGTTTTTGGGTGGCGTGGCTTGATTCTGGGAGGTAGGTTCGGCGGAGGAACATATCGTAGTAGTGGCGATGGGTTTTTTATGGGATTTGATTGACACCGACGAAATGAGAGATTTGAGGGAAGCTAGGGTTTCTGGGTGGCGGGGTGTGGTTTCGAGAGGCGGGTCGTGCAACGGAGTGGATTGAGGGGGATTAAGGTGAGCGAATCGAGGTAGAGGCTAGAATTTCTGGCCTGGGGAAAGGTGGTGGCTGAGTGGCGGGGCATGGTTCCGGAGGCGAGGCCGGCGGAGCGGATTGAGGTAGAGGCTACGGTTTCTAGGCAAGGGAGAGGTTGTGGCTGGGGAGAGGTGGTTTCTGGATTGTGGGACTTGTGGTTCCAGGCGGCTGGTAGTGAACGAATGTCTGGCAGTGGAGGCGTGGAGGCACGGCGGCAGAGGCACGTCGGTTGCGCCGTGGCAAGTGGTGGCCATGGTGTGTTTGGAGAAGAAGAATAAGTAGTAGTAGTCTAGGGGGTAAAATTGTCATTACAATTGTAGTTTTGAGTCTAGGGGTATTTCTATCTTTTCATTATTAGTCAACATCGAACTTACATCGGTGAATTCCAGAAATTGGCCAAATGGGTAAAATTGCACATTTTGACTAAAAATGATGTTACTTCTGCATTTTCAGATTTTACAAGGTAATTCCTGCACTTTCTCAATGTTATAGGTTTATTTTTTCGTTTTTCCCTTTAAACATTTTCAGTTCCCTCTACAATATATAGCACCGGTACAATGGTCCACATATTGGTTCTAACAATTTTCCTTCTTTAAATGATTTGATTTAAGCCCGTTACTAATTGGCATTAGCCCAATGACAAAATTGACCAAAAAGTTAATGAATTAACACATGTACGATGCAGAGATCACGGTTTGGGGATAATTGTATAATCTACATATGTCGCAATATGTATGTAGTGAAATTATTTTACGGCTCAAAAAGTTTTGAAATCAATTAGGACCATGAATTGTCCCTACAAGAATGATAACTTAGTTTATAAAATGCATGTGTACATGTTTGAAGAATAAAGTAATCGGGAGAGCTTTCCCGAGGCCAATTTTAAAAATTATTGCAAATAGGCCCTTCTTGTGAATTTTCCTTTACGTTACCTTCTGTTGCTACCCCACCCATGAGTTTTCATTTCATTGAATAAATATCAGAAAGAAAAATAATTGTTAAATTTTGAACATATGAGCAAAACCACAAGTATTTATTCTAGAGTAAATGATAGATGCTTACGTAGTGGGAATTTAGAGATCTCGAAAAGGTTAATAGAGACTTATTCGTTGCCAATCATTGATACTAACTTGTCGTTAAACTTGGAAAATACATCCGGGGGTTTAATTTTTCAATTAACTTTAAGCATATTTCAATTTGGAATTACAAACAACCTTTTTACTTTTTGCACTTTGGTCCCTCCAAGAAAGTTGGAATTGTCGCTATCCAAAGTTGGCTAAACATAAATGAAATTTAATGTTGGGGGGGTGTTTAACTTTGTGTTCTAGACAAGACTGGGTCAAAGAAATTGCATTGATTGGGAACTTTGTCTGCTACAACAAATTCTTTGAAAATTACACTGTGGCCCCCAATTTGTGTTACACCAACGACCTTTGCTCCAACGCCCTTGATTTTTGTTATTCTTGGTTTTTCATATGAGTTTGTAATAAAATGGAATTAATTTGGGATTTTTTGAAAAGCACCATTACATTTTGTAGAGTAACTTAGTGTGGTTTACTTAATTGTAATAAATGAACATCATGAATGATTTACATAACCTCCTCGTGGTCGATCATTGGTAATAACTTCACGTGAAACTAAGAAAATACATCGTTGGAAAATAATTTCAATCACCTTCGAGCGATTTTGCAATTTTGAGTAACTTGCAAACTTTTTTGCTTTTTGCACTTTGGTCCCTCCTAGAAAGTTGGACTTCCCGAATTCAAAATTGTCAAACTAAGAATTCACCTAGGAAGAAATATGATATAAATAGTAATATCAATGGCCAGCAACAAATAGGCCATTTGTTTTCGTTAGTTATACGATGCGATGATACAATCTCTAAATATTTTCACGCTGGCTATTCCTATTCCGTCCCTTCTTCGTTTTATTATAAGCATGGTGTAGTTATTTACAGCTCTTAAATAACTACACCATGCTCATAATAATGACCAAGAAGTTGCGGAATAGGAATAGCTACCATGAAAATATTTAGAGACTTCTATCATTGTATTGTAATAATAAACAGAAATAGCCTCTTAGTTGTTGGGGATAAAGAAACTTAAAATTATAAAAGTAGGAAGTGCAAAATAAATCAATTTTCAAGTACAAAATTCTTAATTCTTAATTTCATGAATAATAACGCGAAAGTGGTTCCGCTTCCTCGAAAGAAGTTGTGTTGTCCAATTCCGGTGACATTGATCTCACATAAATGTCCTCCACAACGTCATTGTCACTCTATGACAGGAAAGGTCTAATTGCATCTGGAAATTGGTAGCTTGGCACTTTCCGCATATGGTCACACCATCTTCATTGAAATTGGCAATCCATATGCAAACTTTGAATACATGTCTCTAGAGCTGAGACCCTAGATTCTGTAACCCAGATACATGATCTTTCTACCATTCTTCAACTGCTGAAAATCTATACTTTCCTCACACATGACATGTCTTTTGGCCCTTAACCACATAATCTGAAATATTACCATAAGTTGCAAAATCATTTATCATGCAGAAAAGCATAGCCTTCAAATTGAACTTGGTCTCACGGTAACCATCAAGCACATCAACACCGACAGACCATAAAACTATCAATTTTCAATCAGAGGGACTAGATAGGTATTGATGTCTTTTTCGGGTTGTCTCGGACCCGAAATCATCGAAGGCATCAAAACATATTTCCTCTTCATGCAGAGATGCGGAGGTAGATTGTAAATGGAAAGCATAACCGACGATGAACTATGTTTCGATGACAGGTTACCAAAGGGATTCATACCATCAATACACAGGCATTCTCAAATTCCTGGGTTCAATTGCAAACTTAGGATACCTCTTGTAAAAATTCTTCCACCAGTCTGCATCTGCCGGATCAAGACAACCCATATCCTTGTACCATGTCATGTTCTTCACATCTTCAGCGTTCTTAAACAACCTCTCCATTCTTGGGACAAAGGGAAGGTACAATACGCATTTCACGGGGACCCGTTTCCTTACCTTCAACACAATCTCTTCATTGACAACCTCATTTCTCATTTCCTTATAACGAGAAGCATAGCATAAGTGGCAAGCCACCTCTTTTTCCAAAGCACCCCTACACAAAACACAATCATTGGGGCATGCATGTATTGTTTTAGGGATATATACCAATATAACTCTACCTACTTGATATAAGTGTCAATATAACCCTCAGATAATTTTTAGTGCAAAAATAACCTTAACTTGTTAATGTAAATGCCAATATAACCCTCAGACCCCATTTCCGACGTTGACTTCCATTTTTTGGTGTTGACTGTATGTAAAATGTCCAAAATACCCTTAGAGTTAAAATCTGAATTTGAGTTCGTTGGACCACCGATAGGGTTATATCAGCAAATTCTTAAAACTTATAGGGTTATATCAGCACTTTCTTAAAACCTATAAGGTTATATAAGCACATTCATAAATGGGCAAAATTAACTTTTCCAACAAATCCGGCCTTCAAATGTCGAAAAAGATTATATTGGCAGGTAGGGTTATATCTGCACTTTCAATTATCAAAAGGTTATATTGGCACTTATCTCAACATGGTAGGGTTATAAAAGTACTTTTCTTTTTTTATACTTCATTCCCATTGGACACAAATTTTCGTCGCATCGTGGAGGTTGTTGGGTAAACCATTTTCGTAGGGAAGCTTCTCATTCAAAAACTTGAGCAACTTATCTATGTTAGTATTGCTCCATGAACCAACATCTTTCATGTTAAACAACTCCATCAAACATGACATTACAGTGTCTTTCTTCTTGCAACCGGGAAACAAAGGTGTATCCTTCTCATCTATAAATTTTTACAATCCTCCGACCTCCCTCTAAATGCATCCACCTCACACATGTTCTCCAAATTGACATCCCAAAAAATTCTCCCTTCCTACCTCCAACCACCTCCGGTGGTGGTTTCTCACCATGAAAGGTTCAAACCAAATAATCCTTTGCAAACCCTCTCTTGTACAAATGGAGTTGCAACAAGTTTCAATCATCAGTACGCTTACGATTCTTACAATCACAAGAAGGACATAAGATGAGCTTCTCACGACTAAATGCATGCTCCATATACTCCCAAAAAAAGCAATAAATTCATTACTCACCAAACTAATGTTGCCATACACATGCTTACGCCTCTTGATGGCACATTACATCCTACAATTTAATCAATGTATAAGAATTAAACTTCCACAAAAATATACACTTGTACCCTAAAAATAATTTTATTGAAGTTACAATCCACAACATGCAGCATCACAGTACTACATTTGTAGCACACCATATCATATCACATGCATGAAAAAGTCATTCAATACATCAATAATACTAGCTAACAAACTCATTTCATGAAGAGTATGAATCAATATTATGATGATCAAACATGCAAAAAAAATATATGACAAAAAATTATTTCACACATATTCCACCATAACTGGTAAATTAAAACAAAATATTTGGTACCTTCAAGGAAGTTCATTGATGAGCATTCAACATCTTTTTTGTCCAAAAATTTCCATTAATGAACCCAAAACACATCATCGTTGCATTTTTTACTCGCTAGAAAAAGTGATAGGTGTGCCTTTAATGCACCAACAACACCGGTATAAACTATTAATACAGGTGTTATAGGTGTATTTCGAAAGTTAGAACCGGAACTGTTACCAGTGCTAAGCATAAAATTTATAACCGGTGCTGGGTAATACCATTTCCTGCATGTTTTTCGCATTAGAACCTGTACTGGAAAAATTACCGTTGTTAGACTTATATTTTTCCACGTCATTTCGGCTCTAGCACTGGTACAATGCACCTGTACGATCCTGACCAATGCTAAATATTTTCATTTTCATCCTTATTCTCACCTAGGCATTGGTTTACTGCACTAGTAGTTCTGCTATTAGTGCATATGTATACATCGGTAAAGATACCGGTGCTAGGCATATCGAACCGATGGGGAAAGTACCATTTCCTGCACATTTTTTGCAGTAGTACTGGTACCAAAAACTTTACTGTTGGTGGAATTGCACTTTTTGTGCGTAATTTTAGTTCTAACACTGGTATTGTGCACCGGTACAGCCCTTAACGATGCTGAATATTTTCATTTTTGTCCTTATTCTCACTTAGGCACTGGTACACTGCACCGGTGTGTTTCCTATTGGTGCAGTGCTAGTGCAGATGTTTTCAAAGGCATCGGTAACAAAAAAATCCGTGATTTTACCGGTGCTAATGTGATTTCTAGCACCGGTATGTTTGCACCGGTACTATCCAAACGGTGTCCATCTTCCTGTTTTCCAATATTGGTTGTTTATATTGTTCAATTGTACGATTCATCAAAGGAGATACTGTGAAACCCATTCACCAAAGTTATTCTTCACTCACGACCTACAAAAGAATGGTGAAATTTGTGTTTAGTGAATTCGTTCCAGTGACAACGTGGTTGATCTCTTTACCAAATCACTACCAAAGTCAAAATTTGAAAGTTGGTGCACAAGATTGGAATGCAGCTATTGAGAAATATTATATGATGTGCTTAAGAGGGGGAGCTATACACTATACTCTTTTTCCTTAGTCCTGATTTTATTTTATTTTTGCATGGGTTTTTCCTGGAAAGATTTTTAACGAAATAGTGTGCTCCAATGGAAAATGTATACTCCCTTTGTCCCTCTATATGTGTCTTACTTCACTATTCATCAATAAATTTGATGCAATTTACATTGAAAAATCTATGAATTTACAAATTTGAAAATTATCTTATGATATATTGCTAGATTCATTGTAACTTATATTTAGAATATATGATTTTTTTATAACTTATTGTTATACATAATTTCAGATATTAAAATTATAAAATCATTAATGAATAGTGAAAGAAAAAAAGAGGTGAGACAATTATAGAGGGACTGAGGGAGTACTTTTTTCTTCACTAATTTTTTTTCCACACTAAATTTTCCTAGTAAGCTTCAACGAGGAATTATTCCAGGAATAGACGTTGAAGGGGGAGTGTTATGAACTACGAGTGCGTCTCTTGAAAGACGGTTTTTCCATAAGTTATGGAAAGATCAAGGTTTAAACGGTAAATTAGAAGAAATCATGATAAAAATTTTGGGTTGCATTAATCGGGTCAAAAACTTATAACTACAACATGTTTCATAATAAATTTTTAATACTGCAATCAACATCTTTTACCTTTCTATAATTTTAATTCAACCATGTCTTTCCATATGAGTATGGAAAGACCGTCTTTCCCAAGACTTTGCCATGAACTACATAATTAAGTGGATAAATGACCATTAAATGGAAAGCATTGAAAAGTCGTTAGTTCATGTATTCAAAACTTCATTAGTGACTGAAGTTTAATGGATCTTCATGAATATGATGTACCTTAATAAGGTTTTATGAATTATAACTTAATGGGGTTCCATTAGTGATGTAGTTTACTGAATGTAATCCTTACATGAGACTATGACCTATAAACAGGTGCTTGTATTTTTTTTAAATGATATCTGAAAGGAAAAAGAAAGCAAATACATTCATTCTTTCTCCATCTTAATTTCTCTCTCCTTTTCATATTCATATCATTTATTTTTAAATTATATACAAACATTTTATTAAAAAACCTCATATATGTATGAGTTGCACAGCAATTGGATAAGATATAACACGCACAGTTTGTGATAGGAGACCCAAATTGCGGCTGAAGGGACTAATTCTAAAATGTTTATGAGATAATTACTTAGTTGTACACTTTAGAGGTGTTTGGTTGGCACGAATCAGGGAAAGTGAATCTAATTCGCTTAGTTTTAGCATTTTCTTTTTCCATGCTTTAGAATTCGTTTGGTATGTAGTAAGAGATGTGATAATTACACATTCTTAGGATTTGGTTGATGGAAAATAGTAAAAATGTGGGAATTTGGAATGCGAGGGAAATTAAACTTCGCATTCAATGTGGGAAGTATCTTACCGAGTACCTCTCGGTCGATTACAAATCCTCCATTTTTTAATATCCATTTACATTTTTATCCCACGAATGGCGCGTGAATTTATATTATTTTTTTAAAAAAAGTAGCTATAATCGATGGATTACATAGGAATAACAATCAAACATCATCTCGGAAAATAAATCATAGGAAATACAAATTTCTACATGTGTAACCAAACACGTTTTGTATATATCCTGGGATTTTAATCATGGAAATAACTTCCAATGAAATAGAAATTACTTCAGGAATTTAATTCTCACATGAACCAAACGACTTATATTTCTTCCAATTGGGATAACATGATTCTCTAGTCTTATCTTGAGACCGGAATTCCCTTTCCTTCTTTGTATCCTTACTCTAGTCTTCCATTTTCCTCTTTGTTTTCTCATTTCCAAACAAGATTATACTTTATATTTATTATCAAAATTAAAATTATAATATTATGATTACGTTTTTAATTAAAATATTATAATTTTATTTTTTGTATTGTATATAGGCCAAATTTAAATGAAACTATAATTTTTATATGAACTCTTTTTAAAGTAATTTATCTTTATACTATGAATAATAGTTATATAATTTTATAATAAATATATTATTTTTATGTAAATACTATTATTTTATAATTATATAATATAAATAGTAATATAAAAATTAATTTCATACTTAAAAAATAATATTATATTTCTAGTTTTAGAGTTGTACATGAGTGGAACATTAATAAAATTAATATTTATATAATTTTCATAAATAATAATATTATTTCAAAAATATTATTATATTATAGAGGTTAGCCAAACAAATTGAATATCTTACTGCTATCCTACCCAGATGAAAAGACAATATTTGAAGTTTTAAATTGGTTCTGATGCTTTTGATGGAGGTGGTGATATTTAGGTGTAATATGGTTCTCGATGTTGGATAATCAATGTTTGATTTATAAAATATAATTATTTTATTATTATACAATCTTTTGGATTTGGATCGATTTTATGTTTTTTAAATAATTTCCTCTAGCTTTCCATTCTTAAAAGATTTCGTGATTATGTATTTTTTAACATCACATAATTATGTGATTTTTTAACATCATTATTAGCACATTTTTATATTAAACAAACTGAATATTATAAAATCAATATGTCTTATGTGATATGATTTTTTTAAATGAAAAGATGACAATATGTAAATAAAAGGTTTACGACAAATTGTAAAAATATTTACATATTTTTAATCACATACAACGTATTAATAAATTAAAGATGATGAACTACATTTTTTATATTAATTTTTTATATGAACTAAATATGACAATAATAAAAAAAATCCAATAGACTGTGAAGAAATCACTGTGGGCAAAAAAAAAGGTGCGAAAATATGTGTACTTCTAAATCTCACTATAGATCCTGATTGGTGATCACGCGCCGCCGCCATGGGCAAATCAGGAGCAAAAAGGGGGAGGAAGAAAGGCACTGTGCAGCTGGTGAGAGAGGAGATCGCTGAAAAAGGAAAAGTAGAAACGGTGGGAAGTAAAGAAGTCGAGAAAACAAATGTGGATCTGGTCGTCACGGATGAATTGAAGGTGAATACTGTTAATGGAAATCAGGGAACCCCAAAGCCGATGGGAATGAACCTGCAATCAGCCAGCAAAAAGCTTACATGGAGTGACAAGGTGGAAGAAGAAGAAAATCAAAATTGGGCTTCGCTG
>JAULKK010317632.1:0-11568 GCA_032355705.1 Rubia peregrina
ATTTTCTAAACATCAACTTTTTATACGGAATTGGTATATGTAGCTAGAGTTATTGATGGTCAAACATGATCATTGAAGACCGTGCAAATAGTAAATATGTCAATTCTGCCGGGACAGAGGGAGTATTAATTAATCGATTTTGCTAAAATGATGATTTTAGTATTGACTTTTTCATGTATATTTAACGTATTTGTTTGTGACATTTTATTAGTGGTATTTCTTTGTGAAGAAAGTCCCGGGAAAGACGATTTCTCCATAAGTTTATCGACAGTCCATCGTGAATATTTTTAAATATGAAAACGGTTCCAACATGAAAAACGAAGTTACAAATACATTATACAGTGGGAAAAATCTATTAAGTAATGTCCAACTCTAAAAGCATTGTTATGCACGTGATCAGTATATCAATATCCAACAGTCCAATTATAAACTTTTAATAAATTTATATGAAGCATATGTGTACCAATGTAGTGTGATATTTCCATTATTTGTAGAACTCAAGGATTAAATTTGCCTTCATATTCCACTTTAAAATTGATTTTAATGTGTATGGACTAAGAGTACTCCTTCATAACTTTCAAATTAGGGAAAGATATGCAAGAATACACTCTCTCCGTCACAGAGAAATTGGCACACTTTCTATTTTCGTCTGTTCCACAGAAATTTGCACACTTCAATTCTTACCTAAAGTGGCAATAAATGAGATTATACTTTTACTATATTATTCCTCAAAAGTTGATTAAATCTACCAGTCAACTCTTCCATTACCAAAATACACTTTCTTTATTTCCCATCAACACTTCCACATCAGCTTACATTAAAAACCTATTCAAAAGTAAGTGTTCCATTTTCTCTGGGACGGAGGGAGTATATCATTGGAAGGTGGTTCTATATGAAAGGCTTTGATCTTGTATTAAAACTTTATTTAAAAAAAATTGTACCCAAAGTACAATAGATGGCACGAAATGGCAAAAGCTATTGATGAAGAGAATGTCGCGTGATTATGTATGTGTCCAACGGATGAGGCCATCTCAATATAACTTATATTGAGCCAACAAATATCTTACCTATCTTCAAATATTTCTTTTGGCCCAGGTTAAACTGTAATTTTATTATTTGATAAGTTAACACTGTCAAACGTTGACCACGTATTTGAATAAATATATAAGCAATAATATTATCATACGTGATAGTGTTGAATTCGCCATAATAAGTAGTTTCTAAATATTAACATTTTATTTATTTTTATTATACGTAGTGAAATATATTAACGGTCAAACATGTTTCTTAAAGATCGTGAAAAAATATTCTATGCAGTTTAAGATGGGACGAGGGGAGTAACTGTATTTAGATTCCCGTCTCACCATAGGATTAGGTGAGACCGTCTCACGCACCCAAGTATTTGTAATATTATTTGATTTGCAGTCAATCCGAACATCCAAATCACCTTACCCATATACTTTCAATTATATATTTGACTTGTTATCGATCTGACACATTGCCTATTTTACTCATAATCAACCAGGGAATAAAAATAAACCACTTGCTTGACCTGCGGATTATAGGCTACCACCCTGATTCGCGATCAACAAAATTTTCTTATGAGTTAGAGAGAAATTGTTTTATTTTTTAAAATTAAACACTATACTTTTAAGCTTAAATACTGTATTTTTAATTTGAATATTGTTTATAGAAAGACTTCCGTGAGAACGTTTCACAAAAAGGTTATGGTAAGACCACATTCATATTAGATATTTAATTAGTTACATGGATCAAACTGCAATTATTATATAATCACTACGGCATGACGGAGACATCGGTATTTGACCAAAACTCGATACCTATGCGGCCAAAATATCAGTGTCTCTACGGCATGCAGTAGTGAATATAAAATATTTTGTTTATTATTCAGATTTAATTCAATTGTTCTCAAAATGTTTCTTCTTCTTCTAACCTTCAAAAACCTCTTCTTGATTCAGCCCTTGACGAATCATCCAACAAAATATGAACAAATTATTTCGCGTTTTTATGTGGTTTGATCGTGTATTTAAAAATATTTTAGTTATGTGATAGTTAGTGGATGATAAAAATCCAAACCTTGATAAATATATCTTGATTTTTCAGTTTCAACATCTTCGCTACTTTATCCTATATATATTTAAAACAATTGCATTGCCATAAATTACTCCGTTTTTCATTATTTATATATTTACATTCAAACACATTTTACTACATCTTAAATTGATAGGTAGTGTATAATATTTAAAAAAATTTAAAAATTGTGATCGTTTCATAAATTTAATATCTTTTTTTCTTAATACTTAGCCATTGACGAATGAATGGTGGTGTTGGTACAAGAGCGCGGAAGAGGAAAGAAACACCATCACCAACTGTGTGAAGAAAAGAAGGTTTTTTACATATTGGCTCTGGACTACCATAACTTACCTCCTCACCGAAATATGTGGTGTCGGACCGAGTGGGGCGCTAAGGGCATCATCACCTTTTGGAAGAAAAGAAGGTTTGCTTTAAAACTATCTTCTTTTGGCTTTTGCTTTCCAGCTAATGAATATTTATTATTTATGCAGTGTGCGTTGAATCTAACCTCCCTTCTTTTGTTTGTTAAGAAACAAAATTAAATCAAACAAAGATCCAAAGGAATCGTGTCAACGTTTATAAAATTTTGAAGCCTCTTTTAATATTCATTATATTAAAAGGTTTTTTTTACATATTAAATTGAACTGAATTGAGATGAAGTACAGATAAATTTTGAGGGTCGGGCTTAAAGTATGAAAGATAATTGTCCTTAGCCCTCGACGTTTGGTGAAGTGATATTTTGATGAGTAAACTAGGAGTCATGTGGGAATTGTTTAAAAGGCATAATCCTACTCAATTTGAAAGCGACCATCCACACTTCCCCCTCGAGCTTAGGGCATCTTTAGAGTAAGCAAAGCATATAATTGGGTCGCCAACTTGTTAACCACTTGCCAAAGTACCAGCATTGTCGATGTGGAGCGCCAGGAAGTCCCCCAAAAGGCCAAAGTAAAGACCATTATTTAGACTCCCCCCTTTAAAATATTCGTCTTTCTTTCTTTTCTAATTCCTATCACTATTTAGAAATGGAGTATAGATGAGCTCAATCCAAATAATCTTCGTGTGTAAGGAAGACATAAACATATTCAGCACACATAATTTATTAGCTTATTGGGCTCCATCCGACCCAATAAGCATAATGTACACTTCTAATCCATATGGATAGGTATAAATATCAGGTATAGGTACGGTTTTACATTTTTCATACTATACTTTCTACAATGCTGATTTAGGTATCGGAGTTTTTATCCTGAGACTTCCTGAAAATTGATTTCAGGTGACTTCTAATCGAGAAATTCGAAGGTTATTTGTACGGGTGGATTCCAGACGCATCAACCACTGCTAAATTAAATTCTTGCAAGCAACCTCCCGCAGATGTTACCATTATATAAAAATGTTTGGGGTACTCAAAATATAATACTTCCTCAAACAATTATGGATGTTTTCCAAAACTTTGAAAGAAAGGTAAAATTTTCTTTAAAATAATAATACTTCCTCCTCACATATTAGACTTCATAGTTTTTGGTGAAGCCATATTTAATCAACTTTTCTTTTAATGTTCTATTAATAAATAAGTGACAATATTATTACAGAAGGTATAATTAGATGTGTTGTAATATGTATTCTCTTAAGATTAATTTGTTTATGTGTCGATGTTATGTGTAATTAAGAATTTTTTTCTCTCGAGATGATTTCTTACTGAATTGAATTAAACTAAATTAAAATAAAATATAGTATAAAATTAATAATAATAGATTAAAAGTAAATTTAACAGTATTGAGGAAAAAATGCTTCGGTAATCCCTACTTCTCTTATAAGTGCACATATGAATCCTAGCATTTCAAAACTTATAACCATGTTGTCAGAGATCAGCGTTAACTATTAAATATTTTACCCTCCAGAAAGAGAGTAAGTGACATAAATACCCTATGTAGTTTGGTTAATTTCATTCACCCCCACTATCATTGCACCACAATGCGCGCCATCTAACCACCGCTCGACGCCGCCACCTAACCACCACCCGAAGCCACACCACACCACACTACATATACCCACCTAGCCACCACCCGACACCACACCACCATCCACTGCACCACCTAATACCACCTAACTAGAGTGAATCTTCACGAGCTCCTATTTCAATCTCACACCCAAGTTACCGACGCGGCAAGTTCAATATCAATCCAAAAGGAGCGAATCTAATTGAGCTCCGATTTCAATCTCACATCCAAACTTCGTCGCGATGAAAAAATCTCGACAGAGAAGAAACCCTATAGAGAAGAGGTTCCTCTCAAACAATTCATTCGCTCATAGTTTAGTTTATTCACACAAAAATTCCGATATCTCTAGGAATTCAAAATTTATTCGCCAACTTTCCCAATTCAAATCGGAGGAAAACTGAATATCACCCTGTGACAAGGAGGATGACGTGGTGACATTATGGTGCGGTACACTTATAAGGGAGAGACATATATGTCCTTGCAAAACCGCCATTGAGAAGATCGCCATCGCTTCGTCCTCGCCCGTCATAAGACTACTACACACTCAGTTGATGTTTGAGAAATTCATAATGATGGAGAATTGGTAAAAGGTGTGAAGTTTTATCTGGAATAGTATGATTTGAACATCTAGCGAAGGTTGAAATCGAGATGATCACGTATATGATAATAAAAGAAGTATTGAAAATACAGGCTACCTGATGAAGTCATATTTTAGTATAGAATATGTATGGTAACTGAAATAGTAAATTGGAAATTGGAAATTGGAAAGGGACTGATCTAAACAACTCTTTGAATTGAAATGTTGTCTTCCTCCCCCATCAATAATTTCAAACAAATACACCTGGCCGCCCCTGTGCTTGACACGTCACGTTTGTATATTTCAGCAGTTTTATGATTGAACTATTTGCTGTAATAAAACCGGAACCTTATATAAGTTACACAACTCAACCTCCATATCTTCCATTCCTCTCTGACACAGCTCACATGCCAACTCATTTTCTTACTTAGTAACTCGTTCGTCCTGTTTGGAAATTATTGTTTGTAGTAATACCCTGTTATAAAAAATAATTTTGCAAAAAACGATGTTTTTGTAATAAATTGTAGAACAAGGTATATTTTAATTAATTATGATGTTTTATTTTAAATATTATATCTTATTACATAACAACTTTTATGCAGTATTTCTTATATTTAACATTTAATATTTAAATATAATGTATGCATTAAAAATTAAATAAATTATAGCTGTGTTGCTTAGGAAAATCCGACGGATTTTTGTTATAATAAATGTGTCTTCAAAAACTTTACTTATATGTATTTGAGGTTCGCACTTTAGAAGGGGAGAGTGTCTCCCGTCAGACCACATCTAACGGTTAGATTAATTATGACGAATCTCATCCTTATAACTTTTAATATTAGATTAAAATTGTTTGTATTTCAAAATAAAAATTTAAATTTATGAGAACCCCATTATAAAAAATGCTAACGTACATCAGACCACTCAATTAATTTATATTGATTATAAAATGATCTTCTCTAATAGTTGATCAGTTTAAAACAAAACTTTGTGTTAGAAAGAGATGTAGCAAAGAAATATGAGGAAATGTTTTTTTTAAATGTTGGTACGAATTCAGTTCATTACTTCAATTAATTTTTATTGGGTGAAATTTAACTTATTTTAATTCTATTACTAACATTATTAAATTAACTTAATTAAACTAAATGAATATTAAAACAGTTTATATCAAATGAAAATAATATGAGTTTATATTTATATCAATTGCATGGATAGATCCAAAGGTGGGTGGAAGAGGCCAATAATGCTGATGCATACTGATTGTTTATTTTTGAGGTGATATTAGTTCCACATTTTGGGAGCTTCCGTTGGAATTTTTGGAAGCACCTGGAAATTGGGGTCATCCGATCCACTAAATTATTGTCGCCAATATAATAATAATTTATTGGCTTTCCATGCATATATAAAATTATTTATTATTTATTTCACACACAAATGTAAACAATCACCTCAGAAAAAATATATACACATGATAAGCAATTACTGGTTCACATTGTGGAACGCCCATGGTGGCGGCTACCAATGGGCTAAAACAATTGCTAGTCTCCACCCATTGCGTTCACAACTACTATCAACTGTTTAAAAGTTAATTTTATTTTGGTCCATGTATTACTATTTGAAATGTTTACCACAAATTTTTTATATATAATTATAGCAGTAACACAAAATTTTTATAGTGAAATGTTTACTAAATTCGCTTAGTTGTTAAAGTCAATGTTTCATTATACATTCATTTGTATTTTTGTATAAGGAATTTTACTTATTTGGATGGGTCGAGTAAAGTGCCTTTGTGCTCCTAAGTTCTTTGTTTAATGCACATATACCCCCAATTTTGAAAGTGTACATATGACCACCCCCCCCGGGGCCCTTTGGAAGTGCGCATATAACCCTTCCAGTTTTTAAAAACTGTGAATGTACACCTATTGCTGGAGATAAGCGTTTGAAAAACTGAAAGGTATATATGCACAAACAAGGAACTGAGGAGTATATGTGCACTTTCGAAAAATCGAGGGATACTTGTGAACTAAACAAAGAACTGGGGGTATAAATGCACTTTACTCATCTGTGTTTAACAAGGTGTTTACTTGATCAAGTGATGTTACACTTGTTGAAAATCCATATTTAGCATAGTGAAGTTGATGTGTGATGTGCTCTTCTCTACCAAGTGGTCGTGATTTTTACGGGAAGCAAATTAATATTCCGATGGTTGTGTTACAAATTTTATTGGATCTCTAATCTATAATAGTACATGCAATTAGGCTGGTTGATAGTAACTTATAATACCTCTAGAAACTAATTCGGCCAGATATCAATTCCACATGTTATAATTATAATTGTTGCTAAGCGTTTTTCCCTATTTTTTAAATAAAAAAACTAGATGTTGCAACAGCTACCTGGGATTTTTAGAAAAGGTAAAATTATAATAATTTTCTATAGAGAATTATAAATTAATGGTTTTCATTTATAAGGCGACAAATTAAAACATTAAACCATTACGTTACAACTCTGTTTCTAGAACTGAAAAAACAAAACCCCAGTTCAACACAAAAAAATGTTGCGTAATTGAAAAAGAGAGGTCTATGAATGATTGGTATGCAATTATTTGGGCCGTTAGAGTGAAGCATAATTGATGCAATTTTATCCACTTCCCTTTCCACATAAGAAGCCATTTCAGTACATCTTTACGGTCACGGAAAAAGGGTTGCTTGCTTGTGTTATGCCGTGGCCAATTTGTTCGGAAAAAGTTATATTCCCTCCGTTCCAGATTAAACTGTACAGAATCTTTTTCACAGTTTTCAACACACACATTTGACTATTATTATATTTAACAATGTATGATATCGGTTTCTAAAAAGTTACTTTTTAGAAGTTACTTATTGTGACGAATCCAACGATATCACATACACTAATATTATTATTTATATATCTATTCAAATATGTACTCAAAGTTTTATTAGTTTGACTAAAATTTTAATTTTGTGCAATTTGATCTGGGACGGAGGGAGTACCACTTTGTTCGGCACATCCAAAGTCACCTTTTAAATTTAAAATATGCACGTATTGAGAAAGATGGTCAATTTATCTTCTTATGATTGAATTAGGTTGTATGAAATACGTGAACGTAATTTCAACTGCAATATCCAAAAATTCAGATTTCCCCCCAGAAGAATTAGAATGACTCCAATGCATTGTGTTTGTTTAAAAATCAAATCAAATTCGCCTACTCTATTTTTTTCATAGGTGTCAAAGTCTACTCGAATTATGATTCCTATTATAAAAACTATAATTTATTAAATTTATAAGTAGATTTTAATTGTGAGATGGTTTATGCTAGACCGAGGCCAATCATTAAAAAAATACTTTTATAATTTTAAGACTGGATTATAATTATCTGTTTGTTAACCTTCATTTTAAAATACTTTTATAATTATAGGTATCTCATTTTAAAACATAATATATAAATGTCAAATCAGCCTATTAGTCAACACTATTTATAAAATGACCCTGTGTAAGAGTTAGTCGGTCTAAAACAAAACTTATCCTTAAATCATAGAAGAAGATATTTGTCATGATCATCTTGATAAAAAAGACTTATCAGGCACCAATCATTTGAATACACGTCATCGTTAACTAATTTTTGATTGAGTCACTTATATAATGATTTTCCTCGCATTAATTAGTTAGTGGTTAGTTATTTTAATTATGCATCAATGCGTGCTGCTAATTAACAAAATTAACGCAATGATTAAAATTGCGGAGGCGAAGACTCATATGAGACCGTCTCACCATAACTTATGATGAGACAAGGTACAAACTAAAGTTTTACAAATTACAAAAACTACCACATATCATTCTCATCTTTAAATAATTCTACACAAACCTCCGTGCCACCATAAAATTAGTTGAGACCGTCTCACCCAAGTATTTGTAAGGTGTTAGATCCAAACAAAAACTAGTTGGTTGAGGCGGGACAAGACAGTGAGAGGTAAATTAATTATAGTTGGAGGCGTATATGAATTTGGCATTCAACCAACCAATATATTGAATTTTGGAAGAAATTAAAATTGAAGCACTTTACTTGGTCGCCAGTAGAAACTTAGCATGGCCATACGTCTGTTATCCCAAACTACATGTTAGCATCCACCAGGACAATTCAATTCAATCCATTTAATTTTAATTTAATTGTTAAAAAAATTCCGGATGAATTCGATCCATTTAATAACCATCCACATTACGAGATTAAAAAAGTTGTAATCCACCAAATAAATGTTGGGTAGGCATAGTATGTGTATCTCCTATCACAATCTTGAGTGCAACTGGAATCAACATACATCACCACATGACGAGCAGCCAAATTAGACAATTGAAAAAAGATTGCGAAATTGTTTCAAACGTTATAAGTAAAACAGGAAACCTGGTAAGGTCATATTAATTTTTCTTTAAAAGAACGACTAACCATTACACGCACGTGTCATATTATAATTGATGTGATTTATGAGGTAATTTTAGGTTTGTTTTTATTTATTGTAATGAGATCCCTATCAATTCGAAAATAACTTTTAAAAAATGTATCACAATATATAAATGAGATAAAGACTCATATGAAACCGTTTCACCATAACTTATGGTAAGACAAGGTACAGGCTAAAGTTTTATAAATTACAAAAAACACCCCATGTCATTCTCATATTTAAATAATTCTACTTAAACCCCTCATCTCACCATAAGATTAGGTGAAGCCGTCTCACCCAAGTCTTTGTATTAATTTAAACACTATGATTTTTAAATTTAATATTTCTTATATTTTCGCATGCAAACACCGTTGATTAAAAAACATAATTTATTAAATAAAATTGTGCTATGTAAGATTTAACCTTAGACTTGTATGAACCATGTAACATATTAAAGCCACAGTCCATATTATCGTGATTTACTATGCTTCTTTTTGCCCTCCATTCACCGTAATTCCTCCGTCCCAACTCAAATTGCACATAATTTTTTTCACGTTCATCAAAAAATTTGTCTAATCATTTAACGACAAACAAAAAGTTACCTCTGAGAAACTATTCGTTATGACGAATTCAACAATATTAACCTACGATAATATCCCTAAGGGTGCTTGTTGTGTTACATCACACTATTACACTATTTCGTATTTAACCTTCTTTGAGTTGGGCTCCAGACTTCATTGATTTATTAAAATGGCCCATAGAAAGATCAAATAAAGCCCATCCTTAGACTGAGTTGACAAGAGCCCGTGTGAGCTGCCTTTTACATGTGGATGGTGTAAACGGATAAAAAAGAAAAGAAAAGATGAATTATCTTAAACAATTGTTTATACTTTTTAAATTTATTCAATAATTACTGTTTTTTAAAATTTAAACGCTATATTTATTAAGTGAAAGTATTGGAAAAAGTTGCCTTTCCAGGCATATAAAATACCCGGTTGAATTAAACCTATAGAAATGTAAAAAAAAAAAGTTGCAATATTAAAATTTTAAGTTGCAACAAGTAGTAATAAATTTATGACCCAATTAATGCACCTCAAAAATTTTATCTTCATTTTTTTGAATTGCACTTCAAACCTTGGTCTTTCATAAGCCTATCCAAGGGACAGACTCAATTGAATATTATAATTTTTTTTATATTCTGAAAATAATATCAAAACGAATCTAACATTATGTTAGTGATAATATCCTTAATTATATATTAATAATATATGATAGTTTAAATTATACAATTTTAAATAAAAATGAATAATACAATTACATTTTATGCTAGGCCTTCCTGCGCAGAAAATTTTATCGAAAAATAGTACTCCTTAATCAAATAGTTAGGGAAAAAGCGTCCATAAATTACACACACAAAAAACATTGTAATGTAACTTAATATTTCTTTTTTTTAGCGGAAATGTAACTTAATATTACAAGTTTATATATGTAATCTTCTAGAATCCAAAGGCTGAAGTATATGAGTCCGGCGGCCACGAAACGGAAGAAGACGAAGTTGGAGACGACAGAAACGAAGAAGACGAAGATGAATTGAAAGAATTCCCATTAAACGATGGATTACGGATGATGAACGGCACCATATCTTCAAGCAATCCTCCCTGTGAATTCAACCTCTCCCCTTCGCTTACTTCCAATCCGTCCCCGTAACCGTAATCTCCGACAGCGGAGGCGGCCGGCGCCTCTGCGGCGGCGGCGGGGGGAGGAGTTTGCTTCCTCTGTTTTTTGAGGTGGCGCTGTTGTTCGATTTCGTGTAGGAAAAAGGGGTAAGTGAAATGGAGATGAAGGCCTTCGTAGGTGATGATGACGCTCTCGGGATCCTCGCTGCATCGCTCCACTTGCTTTTTTGCGGCGCACCTCGGATTCGTGCACCTGTAATAGCTCCTGCATTTTCGAAAAGAAACGACGGCGTTTTGTGACTCTTCCGGCCCGAAAAAAAACTTCACGTCTAAAAAAATGCATGCATATGCAAGAAGAGAAAGTTGTTTTCGTTCACCTTGTAATATTTTAGGGTGATTTTAATTGTGTGAAAATGGTTAAAATATTTTTAAAAAATATGCTACAATTTGCAAATGTCGAGTTAAAAAACATAAAAATAAAAATAAAAGTGTGTTGAAATATAAACAAGGAATATGTGTGTGTAAGAGAAGTTGTGGAGAAAAAAGGAAAAAAAATAAGTGAAGAATGTTATTGGGAAACAGAGAGTGTGAAGTTAATGAATTGCTTGACATGATAATAAAGTGGATAGATACTGGCCCAATGGAAACTGTTGTTTAGGAGTTTGTGCAGTCCTTAAATCTTAAGTAATTTTTGCTACATTGAATTTAACTAAATTGAATTAAACTAAAACTAAGTGTATTAAAATAGTAATAATGTTATTAAAGTATGATGA
>JAULKK010317661.1:0-11563 GCA_032355705.1 Rubia peregrina
CACAAGATTAGTCAAGAACGTTCAACGTTTATAAACTTCTCCTATTTGCTTCATAAACAAACATGACAAAGAATTCAACATTATCACATTCAACTAGCATTTATCAAATCATCAACCATATTAGAAGCTCTAATTCATGCTCTTGGATTCTATATCAATAGAGAGGAAAATTAGTTACTTTCTCCTAACCCTAACAAGCAATCATACAAGCATTTCATATACTCAAACTTTCAATCACCATTAATGTATTCAACAACCAAATTCAAAGCACAATAAATTCACAATAGCAAAGAATTAAATAGCTCACGTATAGTTCTCAAGATATGGGTTTGGAAGTCTTAATCAATTTCTCCCAAGACTAAGTTTAGCTACAAGAATTCATACTAAACAACAATTGCAATTCAAACATAAAATCAAGATGAAAATGGTAGAAAACTAGGGTTTAAGAGCTACAAGTTTGGGCTGAAGAAGTTGTGTGAAGGAGAGAGGATAATATGGTATTTATAGTACAAAAAGTCAAAAGTAGATCTGGGCAGCGACATCTTACGAGTCGCGACACAGGTGCCGCGATTTGCGACAAATAGAATTAGATGCTCTTCAACGTTTTCTTCTTCTTGTCTAAGTGTAACCATCTCTTCTTCACGTCTTCATGGTCTTCGTTGTCTTCAAAAGTAGTCTTCAAATCTTCAAACTATTACCTTGTCTCACAAAATTCCTTAGAAAAGTGATAAGAGCGCAAGAGGTTTCCTTAACTCTCCTAATAGAATTTCAAGGTAAAATTGAGTATCTAAAGCACAAAATCCGACCAAAATGAGTACAAAAGATCCAAAAGTCACCATATAATATGGACACATCAGTTCGCAGTCTCCTTGCTGAATATACCAAAGCTAAAGTTAACTTTCAACTATGGCGGAGGCAACTATAGTGTCATGAATAAAGAGCCCTTATGAGGAAACTTGGTCTAAAAGAGGGAAAGTATACTGTGTAGACTTTGCTCACACCAGAAGGATACCATGCCTCGTTATAAAACACCTACAACTAGTCAAATGTCTTTGTCGGCTACGCAGCCTAGTTGTCCCTTAGATCCAAGCCAAAGTAAGCCTGGGGAACTTATCACCTTAGTATTTCCTGACCCCTTTGAAGTAGGGCGGAACAGGTGTATATCACCATTAACCCCCGCCAATCCCAATCGTTGATTCTTCAAAAACAAAGATGAATATGTTAATTACACATCCAAGATTTAGAGAAAATAATCAATTTAAAAGAACACTCACAAGCTTATATGAGCTTCCTTAGAAAATTCGGTAGAGGATTTGATGAGAAGTAAAATGCATGTATTTCTTGATATATTTAACATCTCTTTTGTTATCTTTTTGTGGGTAGATTTCTAGGTTTTGGTGGGTTTACATCATAGGGGATTTGGCCATTTTTGTCTTTCTTGTCCAAATTCTTCATTTTGTAACATATTTTGAGTCTAATGGATTTTTGTCCTTATGAGCGTCTAGATCTTGTTTTGTGAGCTTATTTATAGCTTGCTCATAATCACTTCAGCGTAGGATTAATGAAGGCCAATTCCAAAATTGGTAGAAGATTTGAGGGTATAAGTCAAAACTTGGAAGAGGATAAAAGAGTAGAGGAAAAGAACCAAGTTGGTCGAAGAAGCGGCATGGGCAGTGTAAAAGGGCCACGGGCCATCAGCCGTGCCAGACGAAATGGGATCCCAAGACAGGTCGTTCAAACCTGCATGACATGTGCACGAAGATCAGTTGGAGATTAAATCAGACGACATGACATGCAATTTTGCATGACACGTGCTCTCAGAAAGCCAAAAACGAAGACCTAGATGACAGGTTGTGTAATTTGGTACCACCCGTGCACTCAGACTTGATTTCAAGCACGCCCAGACAACACCTTGTGCACAATTGCACATGACTTGCTAGTTGGGCCATGTAAACTGGCACAATCCGTGCCAGCGTGACACTATGCTTTCCAAACTTGGGATCTTGAGGCCTATTTACCCTTCACTGTATAAATTGTCTTTAGTCTTCTAGGGTTTAAGAAGTTGAAGTTATTAGTTAGTTTGGTAGGAAGAGGAGGCTAGAGACTCTCTCTATAGGGTTTTCTATCTTCTCTCTTCACTTACTTGTATATCCATGACATTTATTCCTATCATTGCCATAGATTTAATGCTAGTAGAGTAGATTTATTTCTTGGAGTAGTATTTGTATTCATGATTTGACTTGGATTTGTGAGATTCTAGATTCCCCTAATTTTCTATGTAATGAATATTGTGTATGATTTAAGGATTATGTTCTTGTGTGATTTATGTCATGACCCATTTTACGATGCACACATGAATACATTTGTTGCATAATGTAGTGATAGGCTTGAATGCTAATTTGGGAGTGTTAGATTCGATGTGCTTTTGTAGTCTTGAGAGTACCGGGGAGATGTGTGCATCAAATCTATGTTGTGAGTGCTGATGCAATTATTTAGACTTTAATCTAATTGGCTAGTCCCGTGAGGAATTTTCTATTAGGAGCAGTGGACCCGGGGTTGCTTTATAGAAATTTCTAACGAAGGAAACCCTGGCTTACCCCAATAATTAAGTATTCATAGTTTGTAGAGGGTTATGGTGACCATGGAGTCATTACAAGGCACCGATTCCTTTTCCTGTCTAGGCCTAGGTTCGGTGTCCATATTGGAGAACTCGGTGATATAATATGCTTACTCACGTATGTAACAATTACGACTTATGCAAGGCTTAAGACCTTTGGGCTGGGGATCGTTAGCACCGGGAGTGAGATTATAGGGGGTGAATGCAGTATCAGAGGATCGAAGTGCATCCCTAGTTACAGAGGAGGTGAAATGATTTAAAGGGAGGTGGACCACTATGTGAGAGATATTGGGAATTCTCCACACTATGTGACATAAGATGAAGTTAGGTTTATTAGTTCTTATGTGAATAGAATCTAAGATCTAATTCACATGTCAGTCATGTTATGTAAATATCCCTAAGACTATTTAATCAATATTTTACTTCACTTTACCCATATGCATGTAGTTGTTAGTTTAAAAAACCCCTTGTTTGTTAGTACTAGTTATTCCCAACACACGATTGGGGTGTGGTTTTATGTTTGGCTAACTATTAGATACTAGTATCTCTGTGGACGACACTCAGACTTACCACTAGCTACGTCATTGTATTATGAGTTTGTACGGAAGAAACACTATAAATATCATTTGTGATCTCTAAAGCCTCCAACGGGTTAACTAAAAAAGAACGACCCCATGGGGTGCGGGTCAAATTTTGGTGTCATTGCAAGGATACTAGATTTATCTTTTTGTTAGCTAGCATAACTAGTTGGCAGAGTAGCATGTTTTTCCTTTAATTTTATTGTAGTTGTAGTTGATTTTTGTGTAGAGCTTCTTTTGTTAGCTTTTCTTTGAATATCCTAATCTTGTCACTCCTTGAACCAATCTGGTATGCTTGTCATCTTGAAATAGGTATCTTTGTCGTGACCCTTGCGATGACATTGCGTATAAGTGAGATTCTTGCGATCAGTTGAAGTGAGAGGAACTGTCAAAGAACCTGAAGGTGGTGGGCGTTGTACATCATATGCCATAGAGTCATTCGAAGGCTTGAGCGAACAAATGATGGTTTTGCGATTCTCCTCCTGAGCAACAAGAGCACATATGCGCATGAAGGGTGGCAAGGGATAAGTGGTTATGATGCTGGATCGCAAAGTGTTATAACCTTAATCAAGATCGAGGAGAAATTGATAGATCATGTCTTTCTCACGTTCTTGGAAGACATTAGCTACATGGTTGCATGTGCATAGTGGTTTGCAAGCTTCAAAGGTGCAAACTAAAAGAGGCCAAATTGTGTTGTAATCACTAAACAACTTCTTCATTTTGCCAAATAAATGGCTATAGTTTAACCATTATGTCGACAGTTTTGTATATCTTCACCCATCTGCAGAATTTTTGGACCATTCCCAAGAGTAAATCGTGCCTTAAGATCATCCCATAATTCCTTAGCTGTGGCATAGTAACTAGTAGAAGAGCGCAATGGTGGATCTAGAGTATGTAAGATCCAACATACAAGGGTATCATTAACTCCTGGCCAATCAACCACATTAGGATGATTATCCGGTGGTTTGGTAACGGTTCCATCAATGAAACCGATCTTCTTCTTGGCAAGCATAGCGCTACAAATTGCAGCAGACCATTCAAGGTAATTTTCTTCACCTTTTAGTATGACGGGACAGATTGACAAACAAGAGTCGTTAGAAGTACCAAGGTAGTAAAAATTGTTCAGAGATTGACCAAAAGGTGAAGATGACTGAGTGCCAAATTGTATCTGCAACTGTTTGAGTAAAACTGCAATCACGTCAGTGGCATTCAGATTCTGTAGCTTGTTAGCCTCAGTTTCGGTGGTGATGCGGGCTTGCTCAGCTGCATCAGAACTGGGACAAGAGGCAAGACCACACATGGTAGTAAATTATGCATATCGGCGGCAACCAAAGGTGGCAGCTGTGCGGAAAATCTGGCAGCAAAGGCGTGGCGACGCGTGACTTAGTCGGCGGCGGCTCATGGGTCAGATCTGCGATGCATGTTGATCACGAGCAGAAAGAATTGGGCAGCGTATGACGGCGGACGATCGCAAAAACCAGAGAAGAGGTTGCAGTGAGTCGTCAGACGACAGATCGATGGAGAAAACTGACGGACGATGGCAGCGCGTGTTGGAGACGTGCGGCTGTTGAGCGGCGGCGATCGGCTCCGGCGAAGTATGGCAGCGGAAATTTTCTTTAGGGTTTCAGTATTTTAGTCTCTGATACCATGTAGAATATAAGGGTAATAATGTGTGATTGTATTCGTGCTCTAAGGTACATTATATAGAGATACAAAAATCTATACAGAAAAAGAAAACGAATCTAATCTAATTACAATTACAAGTAATATTCACATAATATTAAATATGTGATCAAAATGTGACAGTATTAACGGTTAAATAGTAAAAGTATAGTTTAGTGAAGGACGGATGAAGTATATGATTTAAACAATAGTTTGTGGAATTGTGGGACTGGATATCAGAATCTGCTACCTAAAAAGGTCCACGTAACATGAGACCTTATCCATATTCAGCCAATCAAACACTACGTACAACATCCCGTTATGCACATCTCTTTCTCCATCACACAATGAGACTTTCACCTCCATTCTTTTCAAATTGAAAAAACTCCAAACACAAAGTCGGTCGTCATCATCATGATCCATTCACTATTGACCCCTGCTGCTGCATTACCGATTTCAACAGCATCAAAGCTAATAAGTAACAGTCATCATGAATCCCAGAGCTTCAATGGAGGAATTCAAGGTTATCGAGATGAGGCTCCTGCAGGCACCCAATTTAATGTCCAGCGCAGGTTTGTCTCTGCATGTTTTCTGGTCAATGAAACAATGCATTTTGTGTTTCTTCCGGATTACTTATATTGTAATTCTATAGTTGAGAAATGTTTAGAGTTGTTGAGATAAATTGCTGCGATTAATTAATAACGAAAAACATTTTTCGTGATGTGCAACAGAAGCGTAGTATTTGGGTTGGTTGGTGCGGTTGTGGGAGTAAGTTTGGGGGGGAAAAGTGCAATTGCAGGTAAAAGACCACCGCCGCCACCGCCAGTGGAGAAAAAGGACCCGAATATCACAGGTCTTGCTGCAAAAGTGCTTGCAAGTAAGAAGAGGAGGGAAGCAATGCAACAGGAAGTGGCTAGGCTAAGAAATAAGGGGAAGGCTACTGAAGAAGCCTCCCAATATTGAGATTCCCAACATCCATTTGGATGGATTTCTTATGTGCTATTACTAGTGATCTTATTATTTATTCCACTAAATTGAGTATTTTAATGATTTTAAATGTGCTTTTTATTGCCACCTCTGTCCCAGCCCTTTCTGCATAGAGAGAAATTGTTGGGATTTTTTAAAGAAGAGAAGAGTCCATAATACCCTTCTGAACCACCCGTCCTTTGACAATGATAACAGCTTCATTTTCCAGAGATGAAGAAGATGAAAACCTCGATCTGTCCGACTCCGGCGCCGGCGAGAACCTTGCGTCTCCAATTTGAAGTGACCCCCGCTTTGCTTGCCGCAACCGATTGGATGTCATAAGGTCTCAATATGTGCAACCCCGAGTCAAACACCTAACCCTAATTATAACTGAGTTCTTGCTCAGATGGGGGCATGTTGACCATTTTTGGACGCTGGGTCGGGTTAGACTCCAGTTTGGAAACAAAAGGGAGATGACGCATTACCATAATGCGTCCTCTTCCTACACCCTATTTGTTTATTGTTTTATTTTTTCATCTGGAAATTGTTTGTGCATGAAAGTCTGTGTTAAGCAGAGGACGCATTACTATAATGCGTCCTCTACCTTTTTCGTTTTAAATTTCTTCATCAGACAATAATGTGCATGAAAGTGAACAATAGAAGACGCATTACCATAATGCGTCCTCTACCTTTTTCGTTTTAAATTTCTTCATCAGGCAATAATGTGCATGAAAGTGAACAGTAGAGGACTTATTACCATAATGTGTCATCTACCTTTTTCGTTTTAAATTCCTTCATCAGACAATAATGTGCATGAAAGTGAACAGTAGAGGACTCATTACCATAATGCGTCCTCTACCTTTTTCGTTTTAAATTCCTTCATCAGACAATAATGTGCATGAAAGTGAACAGTAGATGACGCATTACCATAATGCGTCCTCTACCTGGACCCTATTTTTTCAAAGTTTCACACCCAAAATTTTCTCATATTTTTTCACAGTTTCACACCAAAAAATTGTGCATGGAAAATCTCTGAAAAGGAGAGGACACATTACCATAATGCGTCATCTACCTGCACCTCTTTTTTTTATTGTTTTATAATTTCATCAAAAAAATTTGTGCATGAAAAATCTTTAAAAAGGAGTGGACGCGTTACTCTTTCCGTTATTTTTTTATCTTGTATATTTCACCCCAAAAAGTTTTGCATTACCGTAATGCATCCTCTAACCGCAAAATTTTCTTTTAATTTAACATGAATTTTTAAAATTTTTGTATCAAAATCTTTAAAAATGAGAGGACGCATTACCATAAAGCGTCCTTTACACGGAATTTTTTGTATAATTGACTATGCAGCCCAATTTTATTGGTATGAAAATGCGTCATTTGGTGTTGTTTTTTAAAGAATATATTGAAATTTGTTATGTTGTAATTTTTTCAAACGGTAGACAAATTTCTTTTGTAGAGGAGAAGTGATTAAATGTAACGAAGCTTTTTCATAATGCCGTCCTCTCGATGAAATAATTTATTTTTATGGTTTAATTCATGAATTTATTCTGAATGAAATAATGAAAAAATGGTAGGTCGCCGTTTTATTTCGCCTCCCCTTCTTGAGTTATATGTGTTTTACGTCTTAATGCTAGCCCAATTTGTTTTTGATGAAAAAGTGAAAGAATGAGAGGATGGATTATGGAAATATCGTGTCCGCTACTAGATACAACGTTCTGGAAATACAACGTTAGTTGGATGCGTCTGTAATGTATTAATGACGCCCGCCGCAAAGTTTATCCACATGTTCCACATGGTGGCAGACGGATGGTCCAGGACGTGCGTCTTCGTACAGGCGGATGAGTGGACGCTGCCAAACCTTCATCTTGAATTTCCTCAGTTGAATCCTCGTCCATATCCTCTCCAGCTTTATCATTGAAATGTTGTAGCTGAGGGCCGCTAGTTGCATCGACCGGAGCAGTCAGTGTCAAATGTGCGTGACTACTACCCGGAGTAAGTTATGCACCAGAATGAACCGGTGAAGCGGTGTAGTGCGAGGGTTCAGCACCCGATGGTCCTTCATAGGCCGGACTCGCATGTGAAGGTCCAGTTTGAGAGAATCCAATGTCAGGATCGGGCCTTGTACGACGCCGTCTTCGACCACTCTGTCTGGCCGGATGAGCTGGACTGTGGCTGCTGATGTCATTGTACATGACCCGGGATGGCTGACTGTAACGCACTCTGAAGGGTTCCTGTACACATTCTAGGAGAAGTGTGACGTCCTCATGTAAGTTCTTGATGACCTCCGAGTATGGTGGAGGACATGCAACCACATTAATCTCCGAGTTTAGTCGCATCCTGGACATAATCTGCATCTGTGTACAGGAGATGAACATGTTAGATTAAATGAAATGCAAAAATGTGCGGTATTAATTGAAAGTCATCGGGCTGAGAAATACCATGTACTCCATGCTTGATCCATCCCCATGAAACCCCTCAGCAACCGTTGCTGGCCGGCCTGGCCGCTCAATCAATCTCACCGTGCTACGAAGGTACCACTCGATGTATGCTTGACTGGGTGTGTATAGATCTGCTGGTTCGAGGATTGGTGACACGTAGTTCTCCCGCCGCTCCCACACCTGAAGATGACTGTTAAGTTCGATGCACCAATCCACATTTGACCTTCCCCGATGGTCTCGTGAGTGTGCCAGTATTTGTTCCTCCTTCGACACCAATTGCCCTGGTATTGGTTGGATCAAACCGAACTGCCTGAGCACACGGTGGACATGATGTGCCTCAACTATGTGCCAACAAATGAGGTCGACCGTCAACAGCCAGTTGTTAATACCGGCTGTACAATATGGCGGCAAACGCTGAAGAAGATCTTCTGTGTATGGTTGCCATATGAACTGTCAGGAAAAAAACAAGTGTAACATTAGTTGAACATAAATTAATTTTGAATCTAGTAATATAATGGGAACCAACCTACTATATACCTGGCTGTCGTGGAGAACTGTCAGCTGGTCACGGTACAGTTTAAGCACATGCATTGGCGATCGTGAACAATCATACCGGGCTCTCCACCTGCGCAGGAGATAGGGGAGAGCATTAGTTAGCCTCAATTAGCAGAAGGTTGTGACTACTTATCTTCGAGTTACTGAAGACGGACTTGGACCCTACAGCACCCATAGTGTTGGTCAGTGGAAGTCGTCCGGCGGGACGAATGCTCGGTATTCTCTCCCACGCCCATAACTAGCAGGAAAAAAGTACATGCATTAGACTGTGACGTCAAGTATGAATATGAAAATGTATAACGGTGCGGAGGGGTTGTTGATGCTAATATTACCTGTAGGAGGACAACTGGGCCGGATATGGATTTCGTAGGGGGAATAGAGGCGTCACATAAGCTCATGTACAAGTGTGCCAGAATGGCACTCCCCCAACTAAATTGATGCGCCACCTCTAAATCCATGATCGGCGACAAGTACAGGAGAGGAATCTGATAGCCCGAAGTGTCAGACATTAGCATTCCGCCGAGCAGGAGTAGAATGAATACCCTCGCCCGCTGCTGACAATCAACATCCGTTGCAGGCACTGGAAGTGGACTCCGCAGCACATCACCCAACCAAGTGGATTTGATACGACCTCCCTTGATGGCATCCGGGGGAGGTGTTGCCCCTAAGAAGTCGGTGCACACGATCTGCCACTGATCCACTGTCCTTCTCCTGTCATAACCTGTGACGGGCATACCGTCGATCGATAGACCCCAAATCAAACCTATATCCTGCAACGTGACAGTGGCCTCTCCCACTGGGAGATGGAATGTGTGGGTCTCAGGTCTCCATCGATCGACCAACGCTGTGATAAGCGAATGGTCGACCTGGATTGATGCTGAATCTAGGAGACCCTGGAAGCCCGCGGCCCGAACGTAACGCATGACACCGTCTGGCATCTCAAATTCCCAACAGGCCCCATCACACCGTCTAACCTGTAATGCCGTGTCGGCCAAGGCATTGTTGTATACCGCCCGTGCACGGTGCTCCTTGTGGAGGTATAGTAGATCATCGTCGATCGGTCCCGGATGGTCCATGGGATGTACCTGAATGAAATGAAAGATAAAGAATCAGAAAGTGAAACACATATTTGCAGCAATGATTTGGCATGGTAATGTAAAAGAACATAAATGGTACCAAAATAGAAATTACAGGTTCCACGATAGAATAAGCAACGGTTAATAGTCAAAGCGTTGAATTGTCATCGACATATTAAAAACAAGAAGGGGTAAACTAATGTCACGAAATACACAGTACACTTTCATTGAAAACTATTGCTTTCGAGAAGAATGCATTACTATACATTGAAAACTAAGCAGGACGCCGACCACGCACACCTCTACGATCACCAGGCAGTCTCTCGTCCATCTGATTCCTTATCCTTCTCTCCGCAAAGTGGCCCCGTCTCCTATTGCGAAACTTCTCAATATCGGGGACCAACCTGAAGTCTGCGGCTTCCCACAACGAAGGGTCTCTAATGGGCATGAAACCGCCACTGTATTGCGATGCGAATGTGGTCGTGTGATATGCCTTATCACAAAGGGTCAACGGATCGTCACTCCTTTTTCTGCAAACGGCCAAGGAATGGGAACAAGGCAGCTGTAAATTTGCCACTCCCGGCAGCTACATTGTTTCTTCAAGTACTTCACAGTGTAGTGTCGTTCCCCCACGCTACCGTCGAAGACCCTTGTCTGAACTTTGTATATATGCAACCTACGATCGTACACGCTGACAACATGTTTCTGCCCCCATTTGTCGTTCTTCTCGAACTTTTTCCAAATATTTGCGGGCAATACAGAACTGCAAAAGAACAACAATATAGAACAATTTACTGCCTGTCTGTACGCATATGTAGAAAAACGTGCGTAATGTAAAAGTACCTGCTGCTATTCGCTTCCATCGACCTTTGCGCAAACATTGCGACTGTTCTTTCGAAAGTCGCATTAATACAGGCTGTAATCGGTAGATGTCTAGCCCGCTTCAAACAATTGTTAAAGCTCTCCGACATGTTGGTCGTTAGAATACCCCACCGGTGGTATCCATCAAAGGCCAGACTCCACTTACTTCTGTCGCATTTTTCCAACCAGCTCCAGGCGGCAGGTTCGAGCTCCTCCAACTCCGCCTTGAACTCTTGCCACTTTCGTTCCAGTCTAGCACTACCAAGCTGCCAGACAAGAGTCTTCATATGCGCATTTTTGAACTTCCCTTTACCCGTGCTGAGGAAGTTAGCCTGAAAATGCCTCAAACAGAAACGGTGGTACCCTGCCGGCTCCATCCATTCGTGTTTGCCATTGCATTCAAGATTCCACGATGACGGTCAGATATGACACAAATAGCCCTGGAATCAGGGCCAACCACATGCTGGCGTAACTTGACCATGAACCATTCCCAGCTCTCATTTGTCTCAGCATCCACTATAGCATAGGCGATGGGCAAAACAGAATCATTCACATCGTGAACAACAACAACTAGCATCGTCGAGATGTACGCACCTTTCAGAAAAGTACCATCAACACTGATCACGGGTCTGCACTGGCGAAAGGCTTCAATAGCCTGACCAAAAGCCCAAAACACGAACTTGAACTTCCGAACCCCGTCACCATGTACTCTATCATGTACATCTGCCCAGTCAACAATTGTTTAAGGATTCACTCTTACCAGCTCATTCATAAACGTGGGCAGCCTCTCGAAGGATTCCTCCC
>JAULKK010317680.1:0-11562 GCA_032355705.1 Rubia peregrina
AAAAGTCTTCATAGTCTTCAAAATGGAGTCTTCAAGGTCTTCAAATCTTTGATAATTACCTTGTCTCACGGAATTCTTTTTATAAGTGACAAAAGCGATAAAGTCTCTCTCAACTCTAATAATAGAAATTCAAGGTAAAATAGAGCCTTCAAAGCATAAAAGTCTACCAAAATGAGTACAAAAAGTTCCCAAAATCACCATATAAAACGGACACATCAGAGGTATGGCCACAAAAATAAATATACTTTCTTCTTAATTAATTTTTACATCTTCAATTATTTAATATAGAACAATATAACTTGCAGGATGGAAAAGATGTTAATTTGTATGTCAAAGACGTTATCGGTAAGAAGCACATGGTCGCGAATGGGTTGTGACAAATCCCTTTGTCGTCAGCATAGCCAGCAAGGAGGTGTGGCTCGTGTTAGTTTTGCGAGCAAATCTACCATCCCAGGGCTTGATAATTCAAAAACACTGGGGAGACACTGGATAGCGTGGTCGATTGACCCGTCTCTTTGATAGGCGAGGGACACGAGTAACCTAGTGAGAAATATCTGGATGATGACTATAATGAATCGGGCGACGACGATGTGGAGATTCAGATTCTCACTGATGATGAGGTAAATTATTGTCACACTTTCAATATCATTTTCATAAAAAATAGAATCACACATGCTGCTGGCCAAATATATTAAAAATGAATTTTTTGAACAATGTATTTCGGTACATCTTCCGCCAGGCGATCCCACTCGAGGACCAATTTCAGGGTGTCATCCAGAGTAAAATTCGGCCAGAAGCCACCAAAACAGGTGCTTTACTATACCACACCCAATTGATTTTCAAGTTCTAACTTCAGAAATATCATTGACTCATACATGTATTTCTTATTACTTGTCCGTCCCCAGATTCACAACAGGTGAAACTTCAAGGATTTCCACCGATGGAGAGATTCATCATCGATTGCAATGCGGCTGTCATGGAAATGATAAAGAATAATAACTGCATGTTCTTCCCAATTTTTCATCCGTTAACCTTTACAGTTAAGTGAAGGAATGAAGTGGGCATAGATGTACTGTTCGAGTTTGGCAACATGCTCGGAAACTGCAACTTGATGACCTGGATTGATAATGCATAAATGGATGTGTGGATGGGCTTGGTCCATGGCCTTAAATATTTACTAGTATTTTTTAATCAATAAGGATTGAATGTGTTAATTGTCCTTACTGTAATAGGCACCTCTAGGAGAAAGTGTATAAATCAAATGTCAGTCGCATCCAATTTTACCCTTCAAGCACCGAAAACTTGACCGACATTCGACAAGGAGGTCGAACAACATTTTAACAATATCTGGAACATAATGGCTATAACAGACGCTGAGTGAGTTCTACATTGTGCCCTTACAAAGAATGTAAGAGAATTCAAAATGGTAGCTCCTTAAACTCACTTTTCTTAATAAGGAGCACTCCTTATTTAAGGAGTACCATTGCGGAGTTTTAAGAACCACTCCTTAATAAAGAGTTGCTCCTTACCTAAGGAGTTGGTACCTCTTTTCTTGTGCAAATACAACAAATCAATGAATGCAATTTAACATGACTTGTTTTATATTTTTAATTGATTATAATTTAAAATTAAAATAATTGTCTTAGAAGTGCTCCTTAAATTTCACTACCATTGTTGGTAGTTTATTCTTACCTAGTTTTTCTCAAAATTCATGATGTGACAGTTAAAAAGTGGTCCTTAAATTCACTATCATACATAGAAGCATGATGTTAAGTGCACATAAATATTGATTTCTAATTTCTGCCATCAGATGCATCCATGCGGGCAAATAGACAATTATTTAGTATCGTGCAATTGAAGTGTACACTTGATTTCTTCATTTTAATTTTATTTGATTCAAATATTGAGATGCACAGCGGAACTCTCATGCAAACATAAAGTTGTTTTCTTTCACAGAGAACATCTATATAAAGGTTGTAAACGGGAAAAAAAATGCTAAGTACTTGTTTGTAAAAGGAGGTATGGCATATTTCAAAAATAATTATCAGCTTACTTCCGAGAATACGATTCCTTCAAAATCAACACAATACTAGTACTCGCTCAACTCCACCAGAAAGTTATAAAGTCAATCCAAAATAATCCTAGGAAATACTAGTACCATGGCCTCAACAATCAAATCACTCAAATTCACCTCTATATCAGCATAATTTCAAGACCATATCCGCCTCCGGATGCTCGCCAGTCCGCTACCTTGCCTTCGCCGGAGTGCCAAAATTGTTAATTGGGGTCAAGCCGACCATTACCGATATAGCCGCATGCATGTACAGGCCGAAGGAGTGCTCGGAAGAACAATATCAGGCCACCGTGCTTGATTGATTGCTGGCGGAGACGTAACAGCTTGCGGAACCAAAAGAATATAAGAGAGAGAAACATGGAGAGAAATCAGAGTGGCTTGGCTCAAGCCGATTGCATTCACGCTTTGAATGTTAAAATAAATGAAACGACATCGTTTCACAGTGAGTCACAGGGTCATAGGAAAAATTTTCTCACAAAGTATCTGAAGCGGTATAATTGTGAAAATAAATCTGAAGAAAACTTTCAACTTCAATTTATAATGTGTAAAATACAATGACTGTATCCATTGTGAAAGGTTAATAGAAAAATAATTCTAATCTAACCATATTACCATAATAGCTATAATATAACACGCTACTCCTCCATAAATTGAGCAAGTGTGTGAACATAATAACTTAACTCAGGTCGAGTAATAGTGAGATAAATCAGTCTCCCTTTTAGTCGACGATAGCACGAAGGATCATCAAACATCGCCCATCATGTGCGCGCCAAATCATGACGTTGTTTCTTAGGAAAATTAGTCGGTTTGGCTGCTAACAAACCAGTATTAGACAAAATATCAAGAGCATATTTCCGTTGAGAAAGAAACACCCCCCTCCGGACTGCGAGCAATCTCGATCCCAAGAAAGTACTTAAGAGGACCCAAATCCTTCATGTGAAATCAAGAACTCAAGTATGACTTGAATTCATTCATGAGAGTAATTGAAGCACCAACAATAATCAAATTATCAACATAAACCAAAACTTGCAAATCCTGGGAATCTCGAGTATAAGACTACCTTACTCTGTACAAAACCAAACAATACAAGAGCAGCTGCCAGTTTTGTGAACCAATTTTGAGGAGCCACACTAAGACCATATAAAGATTTATGAAGCTTACACATAAGACCAAAAGCAGAAACGGGATAACCCAGTGGAGGGCACATGAACACTTCCTCCTGAAGGTCGCCATGTAAAAATGCATTATGAATATCCTTCATATGGATATCCCAATCTTTAATCACCGCAACAGAAAGAAATATGCAAATATAACTCATCTTAGCATTAGGAGCAAAAGTTATCATAAAGTCGGTCCCTTTAGTCTGACGATTGCCTAGAACAACAAGATTATCTTTATAACGCTCAATAGAGCCACCAGACTTATATTTAGTACGAAATACCCATTTATAGTCAATAGCATACTTTCCAATTGGAAGAGGAGAGATAACCCGAGTACTGTAATGCTCAAGTGGCTCAATATTTCCTCGACATTATTTCTTGCCTATGCACGAAGCGAGAAGTTTTGGCATATAAAGAAGGATCTATGCTAGAAGTCATTGCACCCAAAAGTCTAGAATGTGAAACCGAAAACTTATCAAAGGAAACATAATCAGCAATAGGATAAGTAATACATGAGGATGAAGGCAAAATTGATGAAGCAGCAATGTGAGGTTTGAAGATGACCGAGCTGGCATAATCTTGTAAATGAGTATGTAGACGATGAGCACGCGAACTCTTTTGAATATGATCGGGTGCCAGCTACGACTCAAGCTCAAAATTCATCTCGTTAGAGGTGATACAAGTCAGAAGCTCGACCTTGGGAGAGTCTGAGACCAAACAATCGAGAGAAGGCGACGAGACCTGATCAGTGGCAATGTGAACATCGAATAGCAGCGGCTTCACCGGTGACCTCAAGGTAGGGGAAGGAGACTAGAGGGCAAGGGAAGAAAATAAACAGAAGATAACTGTTGAAATAGCCTAGCAGTGGTGGCCTGTGTGGCGACAGTTGGAGAATCGACGATAGGCAAGATGACGATTGGTGGATCGACGTCAAGAAGAATGACCGGTAATGCAGGGGTGGCATTGTCAGCATGCTGAAAATTGCATCGTTCTGGAGCTCAGGCTCCAAATGAGCATAAGGGAATTGATCTTAATAAAACACAATATCATAACTGTCAAATAAATTTTGACAGTCTAGACCATAAACACGTCATGCCTTATTTCCCACAGAGTAACCAAAAAAGACACACCGGCGACTTCACGATGCAAACATATCATGTCTCCGAGGTACTTGAGAAGAAAAACATAAACAACCGAAAACCCGAAGTAGAGAAAAATTGGGTTCACATCCATTCACAATTGATAAGGAGCTTTACCATCTAGTAATGGAGCAGCAGTTCGAATATCAAATAAGTCGTAGTCAAAACACATTCTCCCGTAAAATCAATTGGTAAATGATTAAGAAAGTGAAAAGCGCGAGCAACATTGAGGAAATGTCGATGCTTGCGCTTAACACGACCATTTTGTTAAGGCGTATCTACAAAGAAGTTTCAAACAAAATTCCGGTTTCAACAAAGTAATACTGAAGTGGTCAAAATTTAGTTTCGTTATCTTCTCGAACTCTGCAGATCTGGCACCTAAACTAGATCAAAATAAGAGCACAAAATTCCTTGAATTTGTCAGTAATTTCTGATTTAGCAACAAGTAGATTAACCCAAATAGCTTGCGAGAAGTCATAAAAATGATTAAAAAATAAAATTCCCACTAGTTGAAAGAGAGTTGTAATGCCTCCAAACATAACAATGAACTAACTTGAAAAGTCGAGTAGTTTCATTTAAACTTAAAGAAAAACTATTCCTAGATTGTTTTTCTCGATAACATATAGAGCAGGGAATAATATTATTAAAATCTAAATGACTATCTTTAATAAAATAAACAGAAGGCAGTATCGAAGTGAAAGGATGACCAAATCTTGTCGAAGACTCATTGGAACAGACAACCAATGCACGCGATGGAGATGGAAAATCTTTGAACGTTCGAAGCTAATATACCCTACCCAACTATTCACCCACACCATTCACTGTCTTTGTGCTAATTTCTTGCAGTATGCATATATTTAGGCAGAACTTCTCCTCGAACTGGAAGCTGAGGATGACCTTCAACCCTATTTTGTTGTTGTTCATGTACTATCTTGGAGTTTCTCTTCTTTCAGATTGATGTAAGTGATAGACTGTAGAGCTGCCTCGAGGAAGATCGATAAGCAGATGGAGGCTCAGCATCAGCATATCGTGGAGATGAGTGCAGAATGCGAGGAAGGGTAGAATAACATTGGCAATAAGGGATGGGAAAATAAAGAGAACTAAGGATGGAAGAAGAATGAGAACAAGAGCAATAATAAGTAATGTTATTGTTAACTATATTTTGGTATTTGCAGTACATCAGGATGGTTGGATTACCTGTATGAATGGCTCAGATTTATTCTCGCATAAAGGGGTGTTCTCACAGTAAAGGGATGGTTCAGGTGAGAACACCTAGTTATGTGAGAACAAATCTGAGTTTTTGATAGTTTAATTTGATGGCTGGTGTTTAGTTATACTTTAATTAAACTCTTGGGTTATGTCTGCGGGTCAAAATCCTAAAGCCTGGATAATAAAGCTAGATCTAGGTCCTTTTTACAAATTATGGGAAAATACATTCAATAGCATTGTTTCCCTTCTTTATGTTGTAGTGCGTACTAGTACTGCTACCACACCTCCCAATCCCCTTCTTTCTCCTTTTGTCAAGTCTACTTCCATAGAGTGATAATATTCTTCACAGACAGGGGCGAAACCAGAGGGTGCTAGTTCCACCCCTAGGATCCGTTGGCTCGGAATTTAGGCCTAGTCGCCACTGGAATGCATGGATTCCACCCCCCTTGACCTAGTTGCGGCCCTTTTTCCGGCAAAGGGTTGAGGAAGACGATGAGCTATTTCTAATTTCTTTCCCATAAAACAAAACAACGTCATTTTGGTATAAGTGAAACGACGTCACTTGTTAAGTCAAGGGCAAAAAAAAGGAATCTGGCCCATTGGGCTTAAATCCAGCCCAATTAGCCCAATCACATGATTCACGTGAAGAGAGCCATAAATGAGATTAATCTAGTCATGAGGTTCATTTCGTAGTTTCGTAGGTTCAAACTACTTAGATGTGGTGATTCAGTAAACATTCATGTCAAATGATCTTAATATGGAACAATTAATGATTTTAATGCTTTCATGACTTTACCCGTACCAGTTTTAGTTTATGAATGAAATTTGTTGTTGATGGCTTAGATGTAGTGGTCTACACCACAATTCCTTTTACTGGATCATAAGATGTAACACTAATCTTCCTGCTTCATGAGCTTTCTATTTATAACTTGTTTTTACAAAAAAAAATTGTAACTGATGTCTTTAATGTGGTTGTTGTACTATTTTCTTGGATGAAGATTCTGTGATAAACCAACAGTTCTACTTTCATGAGTTTGCATTTATTGACTAATTTGTACTATCAAAAAATTTCTGCAACCGATGCCTTATTTGTGCTTGATCTGATTGAAAATTGTTGCAGGCATTGTTCGTTTAAATATTGTCATATTAAGAGTTCAAAAAAATTGCCTCTCTTATTCAGCCTCTCTTACATAACATTCTGGTTTCGCTACTATTCACAGATACTTGATAAAAATATAATTAAGCTTTTTCATTTTTTCTGTAATTAGACTAATGAATTGCTAATGAAATTTGTGATTTGCAGGTATTATCCCTGCTTCAAGTATACAAAAGACATGTCCCTTCAAAGTGAAGCACCCATGCAGTATATTTGAAGCACATTTAAACATAAGGTAAAGCACTCTACTTGAAACACCTATAAGATATACTTGAAACACCTCCAAGTATGAAGTGAAACACCTACATGCTATAGCTGAAGCGCCTCTAAGATAAATTGGAGTATCTACAATTTATATTTAAAGCACCTTCAAGTATCATATAAATTACCTAGAAGGTATAATTGAAACATCCCAAGTATAAAGTGGAGCACCTCCAAATTATACTTAAAGCACCTTTAAGTTTAAACTGAATCACTTAGGAGTTATACTTGAAGCAACTATAAAGTTGCAATGTTTAAAACATCTCCAAGTATTAAGTATAACATTTACTTGCTTTTACTTGAAACATCAATAAGGTATACCTGAAGCACCTCCAAGTATAAAGTGAAGCACTTACAAGTTATAATTGAAGTGACTCCAAGTATAAAGCGAAACACCTATAAAAATATACTCGAAATACTTCCAAAAATAATGTGGTACTTAAAACACCTTCAAGTATAGAGTAAATGATCTAAAAGGTATAAATGAAAATTCAAGAATGATGATTAAACAGAAGGACATTGATCTCAACAACGCCCGAAGGCTTGATAAAAATGAAAATTTCTTGAGCCCATAAAAATGAAACCAGAAATACAAAGCTAAAATCTAGGTATTAATGAAAGTTTTCAATCTACAAATTAGATAATGTGTTAAATATAACTCCAATCAAAACTTCAGGAGCAAATGTCAATAAAAGATAAAGATGTAGGTGCAATATAGAGGACAACGTATATAAATTAGAAAAAGATTATGAATATCCAATGAATACTCTCATAACCCATCTTAGATCCGATTAAAGGACACGTGTGTGCCGCCTCTTGTATTTTCCTAAATTTCAGCGGAAACTTATCAACCATTGAATTAATATAGTTCAATGGTTGAGATTTGTTCTCACATAAGCAGGTGTTCTCACCTAAGATAGTGCTCTCACATAATTCCAACTCTCTCTCTATATACTGATTTGGCTTAATAATTGTAGTAAATTAAAAAAACAAAAGTTAGACATGCCCGATTTTTAATTTAATTTCATTTGAAAATGTTGTTTTCTTTTCCAATTAGAAATGTGATCAGTTTTGAACTTAATTCCATGACAAAATGCTGTTCTGATCCCTTCTAGAAATGTAAGTTTTGATGTTTATTTACTTCCCGCAATGTTTGTTCTCTATTAAATATGTGAATTTTGAACTTAGTTCCATGTCAAAATTTTGTACTGTTTTTCTATTAGAAATTTGAGTCCGAACATAATTCCATGTCAAAATATGGTTCAACTGCTTTCAGTTTGAAATTTAAGTTTGAAATCTGGGGGGTCATCTTTGAAATTTTGGTTTATAGGCATCAATAAAACTTGCACAATTTTTTTTTGAAAAAAGTAATCATTTAAAAGTGTTGGGAAGCCCAACAACGATTTGAGAAATTGAATTGATATCCATCAATTCAATTTGCTTCAGTAATAACTAATATATTGCAAGAATATTTAAATTACATGTCAATCAGACTGTACTATTACATAGATAACCAATAAAACTGCAATATCGTTCTCGGGGTTATTAACTTGTTCCTCGTAAAAATCATGATCAATTTGTAGGAAGAAGCGCATCATGCATCGATATCATTGTGCCAAATATGTATTTTCAAGAATTGTAACACCACTTGATCCAAAACACGATCTATGTTGTAAACATTGTAATACCTTGAAAAACATAAATTGACCCATCCAAATAAATGGAATTCCAAATTTTAAAAAAAACACAAAAAAGAAAATGAATACATGATATGTACACCAAGATCGAGAACATTACATCGTAAACAACTAAATCGAGTGATCATCACGAACACACCAATCTAATTTATCAGTTCGAAGAACATTACCAATATATGAAAATAATTCTAATAAAATTAATTGAAAAAATTATTGCTTCCTCGTCCCCATAATGAAAAGGAGGGGAAAAGAAAATTGAAGAAAAGGGTTTTAAAAAATTGAATTTTTTATATTATTCCACGTCTCCCCATGATGGAAATACAAAAGAAAAGTAGATTGAGGGCACTTGCGCAATAAACGTAGGCGAGAGATAATAGTCCATAATCTAGCATCTAAGTGAGTTTTACTTTTCGCTATCTAAATAGAAATAGTAACTGAATCTATTAAATTATTCACCTGCTTCTATGTTGTAGTCTGCTCAGCTCATATAATTTGATGTCCTGATTGAAAAATCTATATATTCAAATGAAAATTTTACATTTGTGTTGTTTAACTCGAAATTGACTCATTTTAAATCGAGTTGAGCAAGCCTATATTCGATTCGATAGAGTCGTGAACGAATTGATAACATTTATATACTTGAGTATATTGAAATTATAACATTTTACTTGTTAGGTTTTTTTCCACTAAAGAAAACAAATATTACCGTAACCCTAATTTTTTTAATATATGTCTGTATGATCTCACTTATTTTAAAATGTAAATATAACTCTCAAATGGTTTAGATTTGGATCAGTGTTGATCAAAACCTACTGAATTTGAAAAGATAAAAACACCTAAGTTAAATTTGAAAAAGTAAAAAAAAAGTAAAAAATCTCATCCTAGAAAATTTATACCTGAAAATTATAGTAATCATCATTAAAAAAAGCTTACCTAGACGCGGGATTTTTTTAAAGTAGAGACGCGGGATTCATTATCGTAACCATAGTAAAAAAAAAGCTTGCCGAGGTCCCGTTATCTCTTGATTTGTCCTTTCATTTGCTGCTATCTTTCTCTCAAGTTTCATGAGCGATTATCATTTTTCAGCTGATTTTTCGAGTTTTGTCATTTCAATTCTTTCATTCTTCTTCATGGTATTAGAGCGTTGAGCTCTTAGTTTTATTTTACTATATTTATCCATGATTCAACCCAATCAAATATTTCAATTAACTATTATATCTACCTCATCAAGCTACAATCCAACTAATTTTTTTCCAAACATTTATCAATGGCCCAATCCAACCAAACTTTATATCTGTGTATATTAGTTTAATATCAAATATAGCACAAAGTCTTATTTTAGGCAGCCTAAAATTTAGGCAGGGTCTTTTATGCAATTAATGGTAGATTAAATTAGGGTGAGGTTCTTTTTAAAATAGGCTTAATTTTCGCCGGACATTGCTGTGTTTTCTGCATTTCGCCGAATATTCACTGAGTTCCTTCAATTTCTCTGTCTTTTTTTCATTGTTTGATTTCTCGGTTCAACTGTGCATTTTTTGCCCTAAATGTTGTTTTGTTCATTTTTTTGTTGAAGATTATGGGCCGCACAACGCGTAATGAGGTTTCATCGAAATCGCGGCTGGAGCATGTTTCAGGTTCAATTTCGTATGTATTTGCTATTTGTGTGTAATTTTGTCGTTGTTGAATTGCAGTTTGAATGATCTGATGAGGTCTGATGAGGTCTGTTTGCAATTATTTGAGGTTCATGTTTGTAATTATGTGATTTTGAGGTTCATGTTTCGCATGTCGAGGTGTGTATTTTTGTGATTTTATTGATGAGATTTTCCCTTCAGTGTTTGACATTCAGGTGTTGACATTGATTATAATGATTTCGTATTAGATATGTTGAGGTTTATACTAAATCTATTGAGTTTTGTAATCTGTGATTTATTGTAATTAATTGAGGATTGATTTATGTGATTTTATCATTGAGGTCTGTGTCTAACATGTTGAGGTGTTAAATTTGGTTACCTTTTGATGAAGTTTTATCTTTACTGTTTGACATTTTTTTGTAGTTGTTGAGGTTCATGCTATATTTATTGATATTTGTCATGTGATGATTGATTTATGTGAATTTAGTTTTTAGGTTCTTGTCTAGGATGTATAGGTATGCTTTTTGGTAACTTTTGATGAGGTTTACCCTTTACTGTTTGACATTTTATGTGTAGGTCCTGAGGTTCATGCTAAATTTATTGATGTTTTGTCATCTGATGTTGATTTTATGTGAATTTAATTTTGAGGTTTATGTCAGATATGTTGAGTTGTGGTTTTCAGTAATTTTTTAATGAGGTTTGCCCTTCTTAGTTTGACATTTTATGTGTAGCTGCTGAGGTTCATGCTAAATATATTGATGTTTGTCAGTCGTGGTTCATTATATAAATCTCAGGTTTGATTGATGTGAATTTAGTTTTGAGATTCATGTCTAATATGTTGAGGTGTGTTTCTTGGAGACATTTTGATGAGTTTAATTTTTAATAGTTTGACATTTTTGTTTACCTGCTAAGGTTTATACCAAACTTATTGAGTTTAACCATCTGGTTTTTGTTTTTTTAACAGCACCTTCTGAGCCACCTATTGTTCGACCTCGGTGTTCTACACGCACACCTACACAGATTGCCACAATGCAAAGTCTTATAAGTAAATTAAATTTACCTCAGACTAGTTCGTCAAATCATGTACATGTTGAGGAGTATGTTCCAGTTGTACGCCGGCAACCGAAGAGAAAGGAAGCTGGTGGTAGGAGAAGAAGTTCTAAAGAAATTGTTCATTCGATGTCAAGAATTATGAAGTCTCAGAATATGGAGAGAATTTCTAAACATGAAGGTTC
>JAULKK010317689.1:0-11561 GCA_032355705.1 Rubia peregrina
CAAACACTTGAGAATAACCCCTGTCTCTGTGGACGATCCCAACTTGCCACTAGCTACTTAATTGTAGTTAGCACGCAAAAGGGCTTAAAAATTGTATATTTGAGAGGTACGGCGACGACCTCCCAACTGTTAAAGATATTGACATGACTATATCATCCAAATCATTCCACAAAAATATTAAACATCTCCCACATTATTTTAAAAAACTAACAATATAAGTTGAACAAAAGAAATTAGACAGTCACAAAATAATCTTCAATTTTACAAAAAAAAAATCAATGTCATAACAAAGTGAATAAAACATCGCCACAAATCTGCAGAGGGGAAATCGTATCTCATGGTTCAAACCCCCATCCTTGATATGTTCTTGAAGACGGGAATAATGAAATAAAAATATCCATATTAACCATTCACTTTCTAAACGTAATAACTCCAGGACACAATCCAACCAAAGCAACCAAAAGAGATACTATTTCCTTACATAAAATAATAACATTTCCTCACGGATTTCTGAAAGATGTTGAAATAACTATGTCGTCCAAATCATTCAATGGAAAAAAATAAACAAAAGATCATCCAAATATTCCACAAATATCAATAAAAGATTATCCAAATTATTCAACAACAAAAAAAACCTAACCAAATAGGTTGAACAAAAGAATGCAAAAAGTCATAAAACAATCTTCAATTATACTTAAAACTCAGTTCCAAAATTGCATGAATAAACTATCACCATTAATCTGGAGCTATAGAGTTGTGGTCTGCAATTCCTGGTACCCCATTGACCAATTTTTGAAGGTGGTTATTCAGCCAAGTACCCTTTACTTACCTTGATCCGTGTATTTTCTAATTTTAAACACCAGTTTCCTACCTCTTTTTCTACTTGTTGTAGCTGCCTGATTTATGTTGATAGGCTATATGTTGCTTCATTTATATTGCTTGTGGGGTGCTTGCTAGTGACATCCCCCCGAGAAAGCCTTGTTGCATGCACGACTTGTGGAGGCATGGTAGCTTCTTGCAAGGTATTTGAAGGCCCGACATTAGGAATATTTCTTTGCAAAGAAGTTTTGGATGTCAAGTTCATGTAAATAAAATTTTAAAAGGATGTTCAATAAAAATAAATCACAATAGAATACCTTCTTATGGTTAGAAACTCCTTTTTTTTTGCCAAGTCCATTTCGACCATGTTTAGCCAGCTTTTGGATATTACCAATGAACAAACGCACGGAACAAAAATCAGGAAAATTAAATAGGTAAAGCTTTAAAGGAGACATAAATACAAAATAATACATGTTCAGATTCATTAAGCAGAATCTGTTTTTGATTGGCTTGAGTCATTGATTGTTCTTCAGTAATTTCAACATTCTCTAAATATTCACGCTTATGTGCCCCTTGAGAATCAAGATTCTTACAGTACACAACTAATACCTGTAATCTCTTTGTGTGGCTTACAAATTCCTCAACCTCTTCACTAACCCACATCTGTCTTAAACTATATCGGAACTCCCTAGTCCAGTCAATAGGGTTAACATAATACATTAGAATAGTTATTTCCTGAGGATAGCCTAACTCTTTAACATCAAATCTAATTCTCCCAAACAAAAACTTTACCCTTCACTCTATCAACATAGTCAACTATTCCCCCTACATATGCCATATTTTCCCCTTTGGTGAAACCATGTCCACGGTGCAGTCTAATAGAAAACATGTCTTCATAATCTGAAAATACATAGAGAATACACAAAATATCAAATTATGATCTATTTGAGTGTTTCTGCTCTACTTCCCTAAACCCCCGAAAACTCATTAAGGAAAGCCTAAATAATCAAATTTGTCCAAATCAGCCACTAAACATTTTCTGAAAACAAAAAAGAAGTTTAAGGAAATTAATTCCTATAGACATTTCACAACATCACTTAACAATCTTAAAACCATCTAGTAAAGGAAAATTTCTTTCAATCATCCACCATACAATCATTTGAGCTATTGCAAAATACAATTAAATGAACTTACCATACATCATATAAGGATCAGAATCTTCACTTAAAATATGATTTTCCAACTTCTCTTGGGCTTTTGCATACCGAATCATTCCATGCCATTGTCAATTAGCTTCTTCCTACGCCCCATTTTTTATAATTTCGTCACAGATTAAACAATGAACCACTGACTAGGTTTTATTTTCTTCTCAGATTTGGGAGTTTTCTCGGAAGAAAGTTGAGGGGTTATGTTTGAAACTTCAATCGGCAAAGGAAATGGTATTTCTCAGGCCAACTTTGATTTTTATTCCACATGTATTGAAAAGATGAAAAGATCCTCTGAATTATTTTTGTAAGACGATGTTTATCGGTTACTTTTTAAATAAATGTCACTTGTATAATATTTTTAAAATAGATAAGATAATGGAGCCAGCTCACACGGAAAAAGTGGATGAAGAATCGACCTTTGACCAAATTTTTATTCGTCGGGTGGAAGAGGGAAAAATGGGGATGTGGCCACATCTCGCATCCACATTGGTTAAACATCTATCATTGAATATAAAATTCGTTTGTCATATAAATATCAAATTAAATTGTGCATTATTTTATTATTTTAAATAGATTAATTTCAATAAACTTGATTTTTCACTCCATATAGAGACCAAATGTGTTCACTCCATGTAGTATAAATATTTATAAATAAATTGTACTCAAAATCATGTATTTTCAATTTATTATTTAACTTTTTAAATTTTATTTTTGCATCGGAGTGGTATATATATAAAAGTATATTTTATCATGTTTGAAATTAAATTAATTATTATTTAAAATATACAAATAATATCAAATAAATATCATTAATATCTAATCAATGACCAATATTCCAAAATACATTAAAGTTCCTGATTATATCTATTAAACGAAACCATCTAAGGGGTGAGTGAATTATTTATGGCTCTCCGGACCAAATTATGGATCATACCAGGCCACAAAATATGCACGAACAATATGAGCGAGTTTTCCAGATATAATCAAAATAATTACTTAATTAAAATAATTTGTATTTTAATGGAGTAATAATTATATAGTTGCAATGAGAATGAAGTAATCAAGGTTAGAGAACTTGACAAAGGAGATTTTGTTAAATCAACCGCCAATGGAACACGGCTAATCCAAAGTATGAAATTTTAGTTGATAACCATAATTGATCCTTGTTATAAAACTTGCTTCTAGACACTAGTATAGGATGGGCCTATCAATGGCGGTTCTATCGAAAATTAAAAGGCACTTTATAATTCCTTTAATGGTTCTACCTTTAATCAATCAGAAAAGAAGGCGGTTCCGAAAACTGCCTTTAAAAATCACCGACGAAGGCGGTTAAAAATCACCTTTAATAGAAACCAAGAACCGCCATTAATTTATTTCTGAACTTGAAATCTGGGATGTGCACGACATAGCTCACAGACATTTCCGATCTTGGAAAGTCTATTAATTTTGAAGTGGGAAATGACTAATAGCCTTGTTTCGTCTCTTTGTAAAATGAAATGGAATTTTTGTATTCGTGTTGAATTTTTGGTCTCTCTCTTTCAATTTTTGGCTGAGCATTTGTGTCCCTCAAATTATTTCCGAGTTCAGAATGTTATTCGGGTAGCATATTTCCAAGTTTGGAATGTCATTCTGACCAATGGAAAAATAAAAATCAAAGAGATGAAATACTTTCTGGACTTGGAAATACAATATGGTCTTGTGGTATAAATTTTATTTTATTAATATTTCTGGCGCAAGAAAGCCTCGATACACATCCACAATTTAAAAACAATACACGATAGTGTCTTGAACCTAAAAAAAATCTATAGATAATGCTAACCAAGTAACAATCTACATATAGGAATAGAAATCACTACAAATCTATTCCGACATTTCTAAGGTTCAATATTTATCTAACTTGAGTGTCCCTACCAATATTAGGATTCCCCAGTGTTACTGACCAATTGAGAATTAGATGTCAAGCCAATGAATTCCGCGCATTGTGATATCATCCTGCGAGTAGGGATTCCATTCATTTATGAAAATCTGAGAATAAAATTATGGTAATAATTATTTGGCTAATGTTAGTTAGAAACATTACCGCGAATAAACATACCCTTACCTTGTCGAGTTCAAGTACATCTTCCTTGACTTTCTCTATGCATTCGATCACGTATAACATGACGGAATAGGCGCACTCCCAAGTTTGAGTTTGTTTCTTGTACTATATGTAAGAAGCATAAATTATTAATACTATTGCACCAAAAAAGTGTAGTATATTGGAAATTAACATATTGGTAGATCACCTTGATTTCGACCACCTGAAACGATTAATTTGTTTCCTCACTATTTTCCTTCATTGCAGATTCCAAAATCTCAACGAATGCATGCGAGGGTTAGAAGTGGAGGGGATCCATCAAATACACTTGCTTCTTTACATGGACTATCAATATTAATCTCTAATGTTCCCTAAATAAGAAAATTTAAATATTGTTTGAAATATACGAAAAGATATTTGTAAAGAAATTGAACGTTGTAAATAACCTCTCGATGTATGGCGCAACGAAAGCATCTTCTCTTTCTGGCCTAGGCATTTGAAAATGTAGTTCATCCTAGCTTTTTTTGTACAACCAATTTCTTGAATCATGACTGGGCACATGTATGCAAAGGGTGCATTTTTTTTATTATACAAGGCCATTTCCAAACTTGCAAATGTTTTTTCATATAAATTAAAACACGATAATTTTTTTTTCTGAATTCAAAATTTAGACACAAAGAATTTACGAGTTCTGAAAAATGCATCTCCTCTTTCTACTATGGAAACCACGTGCTTTCCGAGATCGGGAAGCCATTTGTTCCTACATTTCGAGTACAAAAAGGGTCATATTTAAAGGCGAATTGACATAACTGCCTTTAATTAGGGTTAATTAAAGATGGTTATATCTTGAACCCACCTTTAATTAACCCTAATTAAAGGAAATTATTGAAAAACCATATTAAATCGTGTCCAAATAGACTTTTCCGAGTTTGGATATGTCCAATTAAGGCAGTTTTTGGTGAACCACCTTCCATTACTACCTTTAATAGAAGGCTCTCTACTAGTGAGAACTAGTTTGGTTTTCACATAAGGTTAGATATTCCTATTAATTAGTACAAATTCGTAGTTCAAGGTCACCCCAATACCAGAACTGCAATAACATCTATACTAATAGCTAGACCACAAAAGAACTACAATAACACATCAATTGGAACCAATAACCTATCAAAGAAACAAAATTTGCAATAGAGTGAATGATTTCCTCCATGCCCCTTGCATAGTCTAATCTCAAAAGATAAAATTTAACACTAATGCCCAAATGAAATTTATATAATATTTTAAACTTAATTATGTTTTATTTAGTATGATACGAAATTAGTGAATCGGACAAGAAAATTATTTAAAAAATCATATAGTTAGCGTAAAATGGGTTTTACATCTTCTCTTAGTCTGCAAAACTCTATTTTGTGCATCTGACCCGGTCAGAGAAAGGCTGAAATTTATTGTTAGCCTTACCCTATTAATAAAAATTTCACTTTGCAAAATTTGAAAGAGCAGTATAGGTATAAGTACTACTGATAAGAGTGCTATAGGATCAGTAACACCCGTAGCACTACAAAGGTTGAAACTAATTTTTCCCTATTAGAAGAGCATTCAATAGAGGTTTATTGGAGTATTAGGTGTATGCATGTCCAGTTCTTTGGTATGACTTACTATTATGGTATGCCTTGTTGGTAAACTAAATGGTCTCTTTTATTTATAGCTAGGCTCGTTATGAGGTGGCTTTAGGTTGAATCTTATCATACCCTAAGTTCATCTATAAAAGGGATTCTTAATCTATTTGGAGATACACAACAAATTAAAAGAGGTGAGTGATAAAAGGGGTCTTGAAGGAGCTTAAAATGTTCCCATTTTCTGAAAGCAGTTTTGATTTGAAGGTTGGATCGAAATTACCATTTTTTATTTTGGTCAGTGTGTTTGGGTTTCATAGGGCTTCAATTTGGATGGTTGGATTATCATTTTGTTCTCAAGTTTAGGAGATACTGCAGTTTGAGTGGTAGCTTTGTTTAGGGTGATATCTTACACCTTTGTTCTTTTTGTTGTTTACTTCACGTGTATGATGTATATGGTGGATTGTATCCCTCTGTAGACTGAAGCTAGGTTCATTTCCCTAATTTTATTACCATAATAAAGAGGAATATGGTGGACTCCTATAAGTCTTATGGTTTGACTCTTCACATCGATGGAGTTTTTCATGTAAAAATTATTGTGCGTCGATTTCAGTTTTTACTTTCTTGTTAGTTGGTTTTAATATTTGTCTTTAGCTTGTTTTATTTTTTTAAATATTTGGTTGGTTGTTTTGTCGTGGTGTTGTGTGTGTTTGGGATTTATACCCCTCGGGTCCCTAACAAGTGTTATTAGAGTTTGAGTTTATTTTGGCATAGTTATGGAGTCTAGTGGATGTTCAATGGTTAATTTAACATCAACCAAGTATTCTCTATTGGGACTTATGATTGAATATTTGTTTTTTTCAAGGATTTTTATGATTCAATTGCACCTAATACTATTGAGGGTAGTAGTTTATCCAAGCAAAATGAATTGGAGGAATGAAAGATAATGACTGGGTTAAGTTAATGAGAAAAACTTTCGGATCTATTAGACAATGGGTTGATAACATATTCCACAATGTTTCTCAAGAAGCCAAGACTTGTGTTTTTTTACGAATTAGGAATAATAAGGCTTTTTCGATTAAAAAGCTTCTTAATCTGAAGATCGGAAGGGGGAAGTAAGTGTTTGAGCACCTTAGTAACTTCCAAGATGTTATTAGCAAGTTGACTACTATGAAGATTGTTCTTGATGGTGAATTACATGCTTTGTTTTTATTGAATTATTTTCAAGATAGTTGGAAGACTTTGGTGGTGACAATTAGCAACTCAGGCTTCGGTGCGGACCATTATTTCTCTCGCATGTAAGTGTTTGAAGGATATGCATTATAGATGTCCTCCAGTCTTGTTTTTTCAAGATAGATGTCAAACATTTGAATCAATGTTGGCACGTTCTATGCTAGTGGAGATTCAATGTGTCACTACTCGAACTAAATGAAAGAGCTTTCCTAAAAAAGCATTCATGTTTGCCATTTTTTGGGCGGTAATAATTTACCTAGGAACGGAACAATATCCTTTTAGTAGATAATTTTCCTTATAATATTTGGTTTTCACTTCTTCACTAAAAACTTCCCCAACTGTGTTTTTCTGCTCAACCTTTTCCTTTATCACGGGTTTTCTTTCAGGGCGCTATGAGAGGTTTTCCAGTAATTTGCCTTTTTCTTTTTCACGTATCTTCCCAAACAGTGTCAGGATTTTCGTTTGGAAACATTGTATTTTTCTAATGAGAAAACAAGGACATGGCCGTTTCTGACAATTTGGAGACCCTGTGCAAAATATAAAATTGAGGCCCCTAAATACATTAACATAAAATTATCAAATAAACTATATATTATTTGAATATTACATATTTTCAAAACAAAATATAGAGATAGAGATAAATTAATAATACTACTTAATTACTCATAGAATATTAAATGAATTAGAATCAGGTTAAGAAAGAAATAACTTTTCTGATTGGTTTTGTATATATCCTTTTCCATACAAGATTCTGTCTTGTATACCCTTAGTACTCAGTATATATATGAATACACACAACCACAATTATTGGTGGGTTTTACATTCTATCATGGTATCAGTCAGGTTTCTCTAAAAATTATTTTAAAGGCGGTTCCACATTTAATGGTGATCAATTAAAGGTGGTTCTACCTTTAAAAGCACCTTTATTGAAGGGCCGGAAGCACTTCCGAGTTTGGAAGTGCTATCTCAGGTCACCTTCATAATTTAAAGGCAGTTCTTAATTTTAAAGGGCAGAACTGCCTTTATGGCCTCATTTTTTGGTCCAAGTTCTTTTACCCCTCGTTTTCAGCTATACTCCATCCACCGATATTTTAACTTCTCCACCCCCTCACCACCGCCTCAACCCACCGTCACCTCATTCCTCCGTTGCCTCAGCCCCCCTCTGCCGCTCAAGCCATTGCGCCGCTCGCTTCCCCTTCCACCACTCGCTAGGGTTGTTGGAGATGGAGAAGCTTTCGGTTGCTAGGGTTACTCCACTGCTCGCTAGGGCTATTCCCCCGCTTGCTAGGGTTACTCTGTAGCTCGCTGGAGAAAAAAAATTGTGCAATTTGAGTTGAGATGGAGTTATGAAATTATAAACCAGATGACGAAAACTTCTTAAGTAAACTTCAGTTTGATTAAATTTAATTTCATGATGTCAACGGTAGCTATCTGATGCATCTCCCCTAGCTACTAGTCTATAATCTATATAAATAAAGAGACCTCTCAGCAAAATTCACGAACACAAACGAAATTCATCCATTGAAATTATATACTCAGAATTATGGCTAGGTTTTGCATGACAATGGCATATCTGCTATTGGCACTTCTCCTCTTCAATGGAGCACTGCTATCTGCGCAAGCACAACTAAGCTGTGGGGATGAATGTTTGGTGGATTACGACCGGTGTATGACCGGTTGTCGGCCGGAAGAAACTGAAAATTACGGGCCCTGCGTTCAACATTGCGAGGCTGAGGACGCGGCTTGTAACGGGAGCTGCAGCCCATGTCCTCGATGATCACAGCAGAAGAAAGAAATTAGCCTGGGCAGAAGATACGAATTGACGAGCCTTGTTAATAAGTGGTATCCTACAACTTGAACTAAATTAATTAAATATGTTTGTCCATGTACTTCTCTCTTGATGCATTTGCAATGAATCTCCTATGCTTTTGTGTTCACTTTGAAGGCCACTTCCAAAAATCAGAATATGTGTCTAGAGTGTATTAAAGTAGATAGCGGTGATTGAACTGTTTAAGAAATCTCACAAAAATATTCACTAAAAACTACTTTCTTTGTCCCAAGATAAATGTCACAATTGTTTTTTCAAGATTTTCAGTGATCATGTTTGACAGTTAATATCTCTAGTTACATATAATAATTCTGCATAAAAATTGATATTTAGAATTAAAATAGATACTAAGATGAATATAAAAATATCTACATGATACTTTTATTATATATATTAATTTTAATTTAGGGTCAATTTTTCAAAATTGACTCGAAAAAAATAATTGTGTCATTAATGTTGGGACGGAGGGAGTATTATTTTAAGTCATTTTTAGGGCATTTCTGAAGGAAGAAGTGCCTTTGGAATTTTCACTTCCGATGTTGGTAGCTATCTTGGAAATGCCTCTAAACCTGGAGTGCATTCTTTTAGGGGGGCAGTTTAACCGAAGTTGGATGATGTCCAGGGGTTTGACTTTAAAATGGATATAAAGTGTGAGGGCGCATTCAGAGAATGCGCCTTCGGGCTTTTTATTATTATTTATTTTTGCCCGGTTTTATGTGTCGGTGTTTTAAAGAAAAAGAAAATTCAGAGCGCATTCAGAGAATGCGCCCTAGGGCCTGATTTTTTGTTTTATCATTTTCTTGGCGAATTTAAATAGCAGAATTTGTTTTAAGAAAAGAATGCGTCATTGGGGCTGATTTTTTATTTTAATTTTCTGGGTGAATTTAATTATCAACATTTATTTTTTTTTAAAAGGAAATTGGATTACACGCACCACGCCGTGTGGCTACACGCGCCACACGGGATTACACACGCCACTTACATGTGCCACATGTGCCACGCCGTGTGGCTACACGTGCCGCACGGGTAATTTAATTATCAGAATTTCTATTACAAAAAAGGAAATTGGATTACATGCACTACACATGGATTACACGTGTCACGCCCGTGTGGCTACACGTGCCACACGTGGATTACAAACGCCACTTACACACGTCACACGTGGATTACATGCGACACACCGTGTGGCTACACGCGCCGCACGTGGATTACACGTGGGGCTAGATTTTTTAATTTAATTTTCTGGGCGAATTTAATTATCAGCATTTGTTTTTAAAAAAAATGAAAATGGATTACACGCGCCACTCTCATGTGGCTACACGCGCCACACGTGGATTACACACGCCACTTACACACGTCACATGTGGATTACACACGCCACTTACACGTGCCACATGTGGATTACACACGCCTCACGTGAATTACACGTGCCACGCCTACAGAGTCGTCGTGGATAAACTGTTCTTTTTGGACAAAAACATTAATAACATTTATGAAAAAATAATAGTTATAAAATTCTAATATAAATATATTTTTTCTTATATAAATTATTAATGTATTATTTTTATGCTATAAAAATTAATTATATAAATATAACTAATTTATATATTGTAAATGAATCATACTTTTATATTTATTTTCAAAGTAAATATTATAATATTATAATTATTTGTATAAAAATATTATAATATTATTTTTGAGTTGTATATGAGTCGAAGTTAAATAAAACTATAATTTTAATATGAACTCGTTTTTTAGTTGAAAATCCATATTATTTTTTAACTTTGTACTTTGAATAATAGTTATATTGTTTTATATCGGTTAGATTATTTTTATATAAATACTTTCATTTTAAAATTATATAATATAAATAGTAATCAATCAAGTAGTAATAATATACTTTAACTTAAATAAATATAAGATAACAAAAATATATCATAGGTAAATAATTAAAAAAACATCAACAATTAAAGTTTCTCGTAACAAAATATCAAAAAATTTCATTTTCTTTTCAAAGTTTCGCGTAACAAAACATCAACAATTAAAAAATAAAATAAGATTGAGGGCACATTTCCATAATGCGCGCATATCCATAATGCGCCTGAAGGCAACCTAATTTTTAAAAGGAAATAACGACATTACATTTGTAAAATTATAAAAGATAATAAATAAAAATAAAATAGTAATAGATAATAAATAATGACATTACATTCGGGTTAAAGACGCAATATACAAAAGCATCTTCTAAAAATATTAAAAAATCATAAATAAATGTTAAAAAAATTAGGAGGGCGCATTATGGAAATGCAACCTCTCCATTTTCAATTTTTCTTTCTTCTTCAATTTGCGGAAACAAATAATAACAATACAATATTAAATTAGGAGTGCACATTATGGAAATGAAACCTCTCCATTTTCAATTTTTCCATTTTCTTCAATTTGTGGAAACAAATTAATATCAATAAAATATTAAATTGGGAGTGCGCATTATTGAAATGCAACCTCTCCATTTTCAAAATTTTCCCCTTCAATTTGTGGAAAAAATAAATATCAATAAAATATTAATATTGGAGTGCACATTATGGAAATGCACACTCTCCATTTGTCAAGTGAATTATACTTTATAATTATTTTGAAAAAATATAATATTTCAATTATTAATTGAATAAAAAATTATAATGTTAATTTTTGAGTTGTATAAGGGTCGAATTTAAATAAAAGTATATTTTTCATATGAACTTACTTTTTAATAATATTTCATTCAATATATCGCTACAAAAAATTAC
>JAULKK010317707.1:0-11559 GCA_032355705.1 Rubia peregrina
TTTTGCTGCGAACCTCCATGCACCAAAGTATGCAATCCAAGTTTTTTTTCATGTTCGCGTCGTTTAGTAAGATTTGGCTAACATATCTTGAGATTGATTATTTAATTATATAAAAAATTATGTGCGATGTGTTTTGTGCGATTTGGGTGCGTACCCTAAGATTAGTGTTAAATAATGACAGAGACCCAGTTTTTCCCCGTCCCATCACAAGCGGGTTTAGTAAATATTTACTAAATATTTAAATGACAGAGACCCAGTTTTGGATTAATGTTTTTCTAAATATTTTGATTAGGTTTTGTCGTTTTTACAGGAGCTGAATGTTGATGACTACCTTGTGGACGATCCTGATGAGATACCAATGCCGGAAGAGCCCTCTGTATGTTTTCTACACTTCCATATACTTTTGTCTAATTGAATTTTATTTCTGAATAATACTCGTTAGATATACTGTTAGATTAATGCTTTATATGATATCACACAATACTTTTTAAGAGCAACTGTAGTTAAGAACTTCATTTCAATTTATATGTCTAGTTGAATTTTATTTTTGTAATCTAGTTACACAATCGTTTGGTACATTTTTAGATGCACCGCTGTATATAACATCAAAAGTGAAATTTTAAAAATAGATTCACAAGTCCTAATTTTATTGATCAGGATAATCTCCGCCAAGACACAATTGCGATGCGGGAGAATTTCCCCGCGATGCCAATAGACTCTCCAGTTGTGCCAGACGATGTTACCGAGGTGGTGCCGGAGAACGCTCCTGTGACGCCCGGAGGAGCCTGTAAGCTTTCTTTCCATTTAGTTTTGCTTGATTCTATTAATTTTCACAGTAATTATAAGGTTTATGTTTAAGAAACTGCTATAGTTTATTTTATAACTCCCATTTCAAACGGCTATAGTTTAAGAAACTTCTATAGGTTCTTTTTTCTTTGGATTAATGTTTTTTTAGATTTTGAATAGGTTTTGTTATTTTTACAGGAGCTGAATGTTGACGACTAACTCGTGGAGGATCCTGATGAGATACCGATGATGTTGGACTCAACACCGGTTTCTTCTTCATCTTTACAGGAGAATGGCACTGAAATGGCACCGCACATCCCGGGTACAGCATCTCAAACTAGATCTTCTAAAATAAACACCAAAACCACCCCGGTCTCTGTATTTTCTTTCTCTAAAATATGTTTTAGGGTTAAAAAATGGGGTTTAGGGTTTTTTCCTTTTTTGAAAAATTACTAGTTAGTACTCGAATTATGCACATTATAAAGAACATTGAAAATATTATGCTTACATGATTTTCACGTTAAGAAGATTCACTAGCAGTGCAGTGCACGGATTGTGACCGTATTCAGTGCCAGGACTGTGCAATGACATTTGCGTGCTCAAACTATAAAGATGAAGAACGGACTTTTTAATTTGGAATTTCAGGGGCTGCTTTATTTTTGGGGGTGTTTTGCCCCCCAATTGGTTGCTGAATAGGGTCGGAAGGAGGGATGGATGCAGAGGGGGGAGTGCACATTTTGATAATGCACACTCGATGTTCCATTTTAAAAATGAAAAATGGAGAGTGCGCATTTCGGTAATGCACACTCGATGTTTTATATTTTTTTATGTTGTGTGTTGCGAAAAGTTGGGGGAAAATGAAAAATGGAGAGTGCGCATTTTGGTAATGCGCAATCGATGTTTTAATTTTATTATTTATTTTTTTGATGTTGTGTGTTGGGAGAAGTTGGGAAGAAAATGAAAAATGGGGAGTGCGCATTCGATTATGCGCACTCGATATTTTTTGATGTTGTGTGTTGCGAAAGTTGGGGAGAAAATGAAAAATGGAGAGGTTGCATTTCCATAATGTGCACTCTCCTAAAATAATATTTTATTGATATAGATTTGTTTCCGCAAATTGAAGAAAAAGAAAAACTGAAAATGGAGAGGTTGCTTTCCCATAATGCGCACTCTCCTAAAATAATATTTGATTGATATTGATTTGTTTCCAAATATTGAAGAAAAAAATTTGAAAATGGAGAGGTCGTATTTCCATAATGCGCACTCCTAATCATTATTTACGTTTGTTTTTTGTTTTGCACATTTTTTAATGATTTTTTTATATTTTGAGAAGATGCTTTTCAATATTGCGTCTTTAACCCGAATGTAATGTTGTTAATTATTGTTTGTTTCAATTTTACTTTTACGAAAAATAAAAAGATGAAGAAGGTGCATTTTGATAATGCGGCCTCCGAAATTGATTTTTAAATGAAGAGGGGGCGTAACGAAATTTAATACATATATTGAATGTTTATTTAATCCGTGGACGATAATAAAAAAGTAAACTGAATAAAATGAAAGACACATCATAAGTTAACGAAATCTAATGACGCCCTTGACAAAGTTTTCTACCTGTTCCACATGGAGGCGAACGTATGTTATGGGTTGTGCGTCTTCTTACAGGAACATGTGTGGACGCTGCTAAGTCTTCCTCTTGAATTCCCTCTATTGAATCCTCCTTCATATCCTCTTCAGCTTCATCATTGAAATGATGTTCATGTTGAGAACTGGTAGCTAAATGGAACGGAGCAGTCAGAGTCAAATGTGCTTGACTACTAGGTAGAGTAAGGTATGCAGTAGAATGCACCGGTGAAGCGGTGCAGTGTGATGGTCCAGCATTTGATGGTCCTTCGTATGCTGGACTTGCATGGGAAGGTCCGACCTGAGAGGAACCAATGTCAGGAGCAGGTCCTGTACGACACCGTCTTCGACCACCTTGTCTGGCCGGATAAGTTGGACGGTGGCTCCTGATGTCATTGTACCTGACACCATGGGGGTCCCTCGGGGTGCACATCTGGCTGATAGTAACGCACCCTAGAGGGCTCCTGCACACATTCTAGGAGATGTATGACATCTTCACGTAAGTGCCTGATAACCGTCGTGTAAGGTGGGGGACATGCATCCAGATTAATGTCAGAGTTGAGTCACATCCTAGACATAACCTGCATATGCATATAGGAAATTAAGAAGTTAGATAAAAAGAAATGCAGAAATGTGCTTTATTAATTTAAAGTCATTGGACTAATAAATACAATGTGCTCCATGGTTGCCCCATCTCTATGAAACCCTTATGTAACCGTTGTGGGCCTTCCTGGCCGCTCACTCATTCTCACGGTGCTACGGAGGTACCACTTCACGTATTCCTGATTCGGGGTATATGGATCTGCTGGTCCCTGGATCAGGGCTACGTAGGCCTCCCGCTGCTCCCACGCCTGGACATGCGTGTTCAGTTCACTCTGCCAATCCACACTTGACTTCCCCCGAAGACCTCTAGAATGCCGCAATTTTTGTTCCTCCATTGACACCAATTGCACCGGTATTGGTTGGATAAAACCGAACTGCCTGAGCACACGGTGAAAATAATGTCCCTCGACTATGTGCCAGCAAATGAGGTCAACAATCAACATCCAGTTGTTCCTACTGGCTGTACAATATAGCGGCAAATGGCTCAGAAGATGTTCTGGGTATGGCTGCCAAATGAAGTGCCAGAAAAAGAGAACATGTTTTACATAAGCTGAAAATCATGAAATTTTGGATCCACTGTCACAATGGGTACCAAACAATCGTATACCTGGTTGTCACGAAGAACTGTCAGTTGGTCACGATATAGTTTGAGCACATGCATCGGTGATCGCGAATAATCATACAGGGCTCTCCACCTGCGCGAGAGCGAGTGAAGATCATTCATTATGCTTAATTAGCAAAAGATAGTGGATACTCAGTTTTAACTTATAGAAGACAAAGATGGACCCAACAACGCCCATAGTGTTGGTTAGTAGAAGTCGTCCTGCGGGACGAATGCTCGGTATTCTGTTCCACACCCACAACTAGTATGAACAAAGGCATTGAAATATAACGTCAGCCATGAACATGTAAATGTGAAACACCATGCAAAGGTTTGTTGAAGCTGTTGTTACCTGTAGGAGAACAAGTTGGCCGGATATGGATTTAGTCGGTGGAATTGCGTTAAAATGCAAGGGTTAAAGCAATACATGCAGTTTTAATGTGAAACACCATGCAAGGGTTTCCTCCATTCCCATACGTTAAAATGCAATGCAAGCAAGCAGAAACGCGCATTGTTATCAGTCGGTCAATCAACAAGGATTAAAGCAATACATGCATTTTTAATTTCAAATCTTAGTTAAAATTTATCACGGTGGTCCAGCAGGCAGAGGTGGTGGAGTATATATGGTGGTAAAAGAAGCGTTATTCCAAAGGCAGAGATTGATAAAGGGTATACTTTCTCAGTTCAAGCTGCACACTTTTTGTTCAACTTTCTCAAGACACATTTGATCATAAATTTTAACCAGTATATAGATACAAACATCATTATGTGAGATATCATTGGATTCCCAACATGATTTATTTTCTAAACATCAAATTTTAATACACCATTATTATACATAAATAAAGTTATCGCTGGTCAAATATGGTATGAGAAAGTTGACAAAAAAATGTGCAGCTTGAACTAGGACGGAGGGAGTAATAAACTTTTTTCCTCATTAAAAAAAATCTAACCCTTCCTCTCTTGAGAAAGAGTTGTGATGGAGTTGCATGTTCTTCTATTAGAACTATCCAACTCACACCATCTTTCTTAGCTACGCAGGTGAAGACGGTTAATTGCGTTATATTAATTAGGTTTTTAGAACTGCAATCTCATGAATTATGAGAAAAGGAACATGATATTTCAATTCTAAAATGGAGTTTTTCTTACCTATTTACAGCAAAGTTGTGCATTTACTTTTAACTCTTTTTTTTAGTGAAAGACCCATATTATTGGTGTGATGCATATAAGGTTCTCCAAGCCTTTGAGTAAATTTAATACATTAGCTAGAATCAAGTTCATGATTGAAACTGCTTTTACAAATGTTTTCCAAAAGGTAAAATGGTTTCCTATAGAGCAGTAAGCTAATGCGAAGGAAAATGTTGGGAGTGTTCACGATTGTAACACCTCCACCCCCTGTGTCGATGATTACAGATCGGCCAGACTTCCAAAATTTTCCTCAGCATGTGAGATTTATATTAAATCTCTGATGAATTAAGAAAAATTGAACAAATAATGATCCCCTGTAATCATTATTTTTGAGATTAGAATTCTGCTTCATTTTGTCCTTCAGTTTCTGCATTTCCCGAAAGTTCCTTGTGCTTAGAATCTTTGTTTCTCTGTTGCTATCTTCTAGCAAGTCCTTTGCTTCTTTTCCTTTTGTTCCATGTTGATAACCTGCATAACATCCCATCAATTAGTAGTAAGCAATTCTTCCATCAACTTTCGATGATAATGTGTGTGTAAAGTCGTCTCTCCCTTTGTTGAGCAATAATAGGATAATCTATCATAAATTTGGGGGTGGATAGGGGAGGTCTAAGTGCAAGAAGATTATCAAAATGTGACCATATTTGAGCAACTATAGGGAATGCGTTATAACAGTGTGATAAAGTATCACAATCATTGCACATAGGGCATTTAGAGGCAAGGCTAATCTGTGAGAAACCTAAGATATCATCAAAAGGAAGTAAACCATTTGCTAACTTTCCTGGTGAGGTTTTGTGCCAGATGCGTTTCACTATTCTGAGAGGTCTCTGTTTCTGAGCTTTGGCCTCATGCGCAGATCTGAAAGTGAAGCTTCCATTGGTGGATGACTTCCATATTAATCTGTCTTCTCTGTTAGGGTTTATGGTTGGTTGTTGCAAAAAAAAACATAGCAAATCAGTGAGCAAATCATTTAAGAAAGGTGAGTAATTTTGCATGTTAGTGATGAAATCCGATATTGATGACTGCAATGGGATGTGGTCAGTGAGTGTAGGCAGATATCTTGAATACATCCAAAGTTGGTCCAATTTGAGGTGAAAAAATTAGATCTACCCGAGCCATGAATAACCCTAGCCAGTTCCTCAGCCTATAGGGGTAATGTACTTAATCCTTAACCAAGTTTGTGATTTTCTCAGGTTGGGAGCAATTGACCATATAAGTTGAGACCAAGTGGTTAGACCTAACTGGAATTTCCACCAGATTTTAAGGGATAAGGTATCAATGATATTAGAGAAGTGTTTTGAGGCCTAGTCCATTCTGTAAGGTTGGGTATGACATGTTCTTTAGGCTTTTCCATACCTCTTTTGTTCCATTTTATTTCTTGCCCCTAAAGAAGGTAGTGATTTCCTTTTAAAATCAGTTAGTACTATTTTGGGAAGAACCATGACTGCCCAGATATGCTATGGAATGGTAAACATTACCGTTTTAATAAGTATTAACTTTCCTGACATACTTAACCATTTGTTCTTCCAATTGTTTTGCAGAGTGCCATACTTTTGTAATATAGGTTGAAAATATGAGGATCCTGTGAAAATGTGGCATCCTAAATGGGCAAGGGGGAACAAACCCTGAGACATGCCAAGCCTTATTTTAATTAGTTGAACCTGTGTTTTAGTGGCATGTTTTCTAATGACAAGTTACTTTTACTATAGTTTATCTTCCGTACACTTGTTTCTTCAAAATCCTCAAGGAAAGCTTTAAGTCTAGTGAGTGTGTGGGGTGTGGCCTATGTAAAAACTACCCTGTCATCAACATAAGATTAATAGGAAACAAGCTCTTCAGAATATATATGGCATCTTAAAGGGGCTGGGTTTTTGGTTATCAAAGCAAAACTTGAGTGATCCTACAAAAGCTTCTGAAAAAATGTTTAAAAGAAGAGGAGAAAGGGGATCTCCCTGCTTAATACCTCATCAAGGTTGAAAAAAATTCAGCTGGCTTACCATTTATGATGACAGAGAACCAGAAAACAAACATATTTCCCATAATGATACTGATAAAATGAGGCGCAAAACTGAATTAGAGCAAAATGGCATGTAAAAAAGAGCATTTGAATCTATCAAATGCCTTTTCTAGGTCCAATTTGATAATACAATTTGGATGTTGATTTTTGTTGTTCGGAAAAGCTGTAATTTCCTTTAAATAAAGGACATTGTCAACTATTTCTTTTCCTTGCATAAAGGCTGATTGATTTTTTGAAATCAAGTTTGCCATCAGGTAGTTTATTTTGTTAACTAATAGTTTTGAATTTTTTTTGTTAGTAAATTTAGACTAGTTAATTAGTCTGAAGTTTCCAAAGGTGACATGAACATCTTTTTTTTAGAATTAGGCATATCCATGAGCTAGATATTCCAGGTGGGATAGGGTTTCCTTTCACGAGTTCCCGAGTTGCAGCTAATAGATCTATTGAGATGGTTTCCCAATTTTGTTTCAAAAAAACCAGGGGATATAACCATCTGGGCCTGGAGAGTTATTATGATTAAGAGAGAAGACAATGTCTTTTAGTTCTAATAGGTCGTTTTCTCTGGGCAGAGAGTCACTCTCTTATTCAGTTATGACTTTAGGAATCTGATTCAAGAAATGGTCCTTGAATTTATCAGAATCAGGTTGAGAGTTTTTAGTGAGAAGATTGTGATAGAAACATATTACTTCTCTCTCAAGTCTCAATGTCTGAGGGATCATCTAGCCATATGCCATATGAAGATTTAACCTTAGTGATGGTTTGTTTTGATCTTCTAACTTTTGCAGAGTCATGAAAAGTTTTGGTGTTTTCATCCCCTTCCTTCAACCATTTAATTTTTGCTTTTTGTTGCCAAAAAAGTTTTTCTTCAGTTAGGGATTTCAAAAGAAGTGCAGTTTTTTGTTTGTTTAAGACTGATTACGTCTTCAGTGGAGTTGCTATTTTCATAGCATATCTCTTGAATTCTGAGGGCTTCTTCAGCCTTTTTGATGTTATCATTGATATCACCAAAATGCTCTTTGTTTCATGATTTTAAAATCAGTGTAAGTGTTTTTAATTTGAGGAAAAAAAATCTAATCCTTCCTGTCTCTCTAAGTGGCAGATCCCAATTTAGTTTTATTATATCTTTCAACATAAGTCCGCAGAGCCAGATATCTAGAAATCAGAAAGGCTTGGGTGATGTAGGGAGGGCAGTTCTTATTGTCAGGAGAAGTGGGTAATGGTCTGAAGTGGATTTGTTCAAAATGTGTACTGAACTATTTGGGAAAAGTTGCAGTCGTTCCTGGTTGCAGATTTCCCTATATAGCCTTTCTAGGGTAGGTGGCATCCTACCGTTTGTCCAAGTGAAAGAATTTCCTACCTTGTTAGGTGTAAGACCTGGTTATATGATTTAAAGTCATTAAATTCCCCGATGCTATTTACATTAGGTCTTTTAGGGCCTTTATATTCCTTTGTTGCTGTCATACCATTAAAATCCCCAATAAGGATTTTATTAACACTTGTTAACTGTTTTAGATCTGTCCTTGAAGTCCTTCTTTCAATCATTTTGGTTGAGGCATATGTATAAATATGGCATCCATTACCTCAGGACTGAGTGTGCATTTAATTTTGGTAGCAATAAACTGAGGATTCTCAGTTTGTATTACTACCTGAAAGTTGTTATTATTTCAAAAAAGCCAAATATTATTTATCAAAGATGTGTGGAAGTTTGCACATTTTAGTTTGGCTTTACCTTCTGCTTGATCCTGGGAGTGTTTTGGCTCTAACATGCATACCAAGTTAATGTTATGTATTCTAATCAGTTTCTTTAATTTGTCTTAGGAAGTGTCTATGCCTCTAAAGTTCCAAATCAATCCTTTAACATTTAGTGTTGTACTAATCATTTAGGAACGGGTTTTTGGCTTTTATTGGTGGATCTTGGGTTGGGATTAGGCTTATGTTGCCGACGCTGTAGAATTCTGCATTTTGAGATCTCATGCCCTATTTTCTTGCAGTGATTACAATAAACAGAGAGGCTATCATACTCAATTGTGAGCTTTTCATTATGAATAGTTGAGCCAAACCTGATTGAGCTTGGCATTTGGTTCTGGAGGCCGACTTCTACGCATAGTTTCATTGCCGACAGTCTATTGAGCTTCTCAGTTGCCAAATCCATCTTAATGTAAACCCCAATTTCGTTTCTGATTGTTTCGATAGAGGGGATGTTGTAGTAATAGAGTGGGATGTTGTGGGTTGTAAATCATACCGGTACGATTGAAGATTCTGAGCTAGGTTAAACTCCGGCATCCACTTCAAGATTCTCATATCTATCCCCTTGAATAACCATACCGTTTTGATCCAACATCTTTGGAATTAGCTCCAAGTTGGTATTTTCCGGCAAATATGATAGTCTTGAAATCAGCCTCAATTTTTTTCTTCCTTTCAGGTAGTTTCCGATAACAGCATTAGTGTATGTGATGCCAGTTGTTGGACTATAATATCCAATCTTATATTGATAGTTGTACTTTATTTCAATTTGCACACTTTAATTTTCAACCGTTAATTTAAAAATTACTATTTAAAATATTATTTATTCAGAATAATTTAAATTCGTAAAAATTAAATATTTTAATAATATATGTTTTAACGAATCTAAAAGGATATTACATTATAGTATTTATATTTTAATTTTATGATTTGAGCAAACAAATATAACTAAATGAATAAATAAATATAGACGAGCACGTGTTCTCAGTACTAGATCAATTCACAGAGTACACGAACTAGTAGTAAATTTTTTGGTTAGTAAGATGAATACTTGCAAATCATTTAGTATGTATAAGCTTACACAAAGTGTTATTTTAGGCAGTCTAAACTTTATGACATGGTTTATTATGCAATTATAAGAAATTTTATTTGGCATGAATTTTAAAAAAATATGCTGATCAATTTAAGGACCTATTATACAATTATCAATATAATATATATATATATCACCTAAATATCAGAATTTTCATTTTTCTTTTCTCCTCCTCCTCCAATTAGAAACCGCCCCCGATCGAAAACCGCCTTTGACGGACGATTACCGCCAGAATACAATCGGATATCCGTCGGATTCCATAGTCTGCTAGCAATCCTTTTCTGGCGCTGCCTATTTTCGGTGTTGCTCAATCTCCAAATCTCCATTTTCTGGTGATGATCAATATGCGACGATGTTACGATGGAGACAACAACAGTGCTAGATCGAAGATGACGACGGAACTTGATCGACAACAACAATGGTTCTGGATCGAAGACAATGACAGTTCTGGATCAATGATGACAACAACACTGCAACGAGCTCGCGATGAAGGAGTGCTACAACGAGCTCATGACGGAGGAACTCTGCGACAAGCTCGCGGCAGAGCAAAATGCGATGAAGAGAGAAGGCGCGTGAGATGCACACGCCCGAAAGAAGAAGACGATGGCGACGGACTACAACTGCAACGAACAACAACGAAGGCGATGGAGCTGCGCTTCGGCGTCTGAGATGTGAGGTTTAATTTTGTGTTTTATTTTTTTGAAAACTTGCTGAGATTTAATATTATTTTTCTGAGCATATGATCATTAAATGTTCGTTGGTGTAGTGATTATTCTAGATTTTGAGGTTATAGACCTGGGTTCGAATCTTGCTAGACCTTATTTTTGAATAATTTATATTCTTGTTGTATATGCTGAGGTTCATGATTATTTGTTTGAGAGAATGTTCAGCAATTGTTCTTTGGTGTTGTGGTTAGTATATGGGACTTGATGTTAGTGGCATGGGTTTGAATCCCACTAGAGCCATTTTTTTGTGAAGATTTTATGTTGTTGAGGTACTGTGACATTTTGGTTGAGGTTTATAGTTTTTCTTCTTCTTTTGTGTTGATGTTTTTTATTATTTGGTTGAGATTTATTGGGAGGTCATCGCCGTAATTCTCAAATATACAATTTATAAACCCTAAATGCTTCCTAAATACAAGTAGATAGTGGCAAATCATGATCATCCACGAAGAAGAAGGATTTTCCTAAGGGTTCGTGCATATAAGGCTGGATAATAACACAAGACAATTGGGGGGGGTGTGTGTTTGGTTTAATTTTCCTAAGTTATGAAATGAAAAACAAGACAACTAGCCTACAAAGGCAATTATGCTAATCAAACAAGACAACTAGAATTGGAACTTTTACTTTACTGCGCTTTGGTCGATTTTAAAGATCTTATACTCATTGCACGAATTTGTCCCTTTGCACCTTCCTAGTCTCACATTTCTCTTCTTCACCATTTGACTCTCAATCTCGCTCATAGTTTTCTCACTCGTTGCACTGGTGATATGAATCTCCTTGAGAAAACTCTGAATTGCGAAATATTGGATTTTTAACTGAGGTGGAAATCTCGCCCAACCACCTGAGTTTCACGAATTGCAGCGTTTAGCACGCATGTTACACTCAACTCGACTTCTAAGCGTCTAGCCCGCTGGGTACACTTAAAAGGTTTCTCTATTAACATCTAGCCCGCTGGGTACACTTAAAAGGTTTCTCTATTAACATCTAGCCCGCAGGGTACAGATATAAATGATATTGAAACTTAAATAGCCCGCAGGTTTAAGCAACAATGAAGATTACGAGAATGTCTCAAAAGTCTGAATATATTTGATAAAAGATGTGTCTAAAATTCAGCCAACTCTCCTCTTTAAATAGAGAAGAATCCGAGCTCTTCAAACCCTAATCACAAATAGAAACTGAATCAAATTTT
>JAULKK010317718.1:0-11558 GCA_032355705.1 Rubia peregrina
GTCAATGGCTTCCAGGGTTAGATTGGCACATACATCATAAAGTTAGGGCTATTTTGGCACTTTCTCATTTTGCAAGGTTATATTGGCACTTTCACCTTAAAGGTAGGGTTATTTTAGCACTTTACTCAAAAATTTACTTGTGGTTCTCATAATGAAATTTGTGCTTGTGACTCTCATCGCATAATTCTCATATGAAATTTTCTACCTGTGACTCTCATCACATGATTCTCACCATGAAATTTGTACTTGTGGTTCTCGTCGTGTGGTTTTTCACTTGTGACTCCATCACATGGTTCTCATCGAGAAATTTGTACTTGTGATTCTCATCTGAAAATTTCTACTTGTGGCTCTCATCACTGGTTCTCATAAGAAAAATTGTATTTGTGACTCTCATCTCATAATTCTCATTCGGAAAAATTGTACCTGTGGCTCTCTTCGCTTGGTTCTCATCCGAAAATTTGTTCCTGTGGCTCTCATCGTATGACTCTCATCTCATGGCTCTCAACGCATGGTTCTCATCCAAATTCTTGTGACTCTCATCGCATGGCTCTCAGTGCATGTTTCTCATCCAAAATTTTGTTCTTGTGGCTCTCATCGCATGGCTCTCAACACATGACTCTCGTCACATGGCTCTCATGGCACGGCTCTCATCGCATGGTGAGTCCGGAAAAATATACTTGTGGCTCTCATCGCATGGATCTCATCCAACACTTGTACTCGTGGCTCTCATCCAATAGCTCTCATTTTATAGCTCTCATTTTATTTTTTTTATCATGTGGCTCACATTTGAGTCTATGAGAACCACACATGAGAGCCACACTATTTTTTAGCGGTATTTTTTTCCCATATAAAGAAACCTATAAAAAAAACCTTATTGGGTAAGGAAAATGGTTCTTTTGGTTTGAATTTCGGCTTGGAAACTCCATGGCTTTAGAGATATTTTTTTAATTAAATTGTTCTTTAGTTGTGTGTTTGTGTAGTTTATAAATAGTTTTAAAAATAATTTATTATTTTTTAGATGAAGAAACATTTCATGTTCATGTTTAGTAGGTGTTTACATTTTATATAGAATTTAAATTTACGGACGCTATTATCCTAATAAGTCTTAATTTACAGTTATTAGAACATGCATAGACAATATCTAAAATGTCTTATGGTTCTAGATTTGGTCATAAGTAGTATAAATTAAGTTACTTTAATTTAATATAAGTTAATATGTTATTTTTACATTTATTCAGTTAAAATGAAGAATTTATGAAAATAAGTAATAATGTCGTGTGGAAGACACGCGTAGTTAGGTTGGCCTATTAAATTTATAGGTAGGTGGCTTAGTTTTTAAAGACACCGTTGTATTTTTATTTTTTTGTAAGAATAAATGATTTAGAAAATAAATCATTTGATCATGTAATCATGCAAATAACACAATCTATGAATTATGTTAGGTGTATTAAATTGAATGTAATGTTTTAAGATTTCATCACTTGATGTTGACATTATGTTAGTTTAATTTTATACTCGTTAATATGTTTTATATTGATATTAATTTTCGTTGAGATGAAAAAATTACAAAAACAAGTCATATACATGTGAAGGTGGCTCTTACAACTTATTTGAATGATGTATAAAAAGTAGATATATAATGTGGTACTAGATTCTGTCATTAGTAGTTGGATGTAAGTTAATTTAATTTATGTTAATGAATATGGCACATGTAAATTTACTTTACTTATAGTAAAGAATTTACGAGAATAAACTGTAACCACGTGTTAGATATTCTTTACGTATTTTGTTATTTTTTATTAAATTCAATAATAATTATATGATGTATAATGTCCTTTAGGAGAAGGCTGACGCACGTGAGGCGGTTCCTAGGAAAAATGGTTACCCAACATTTGCAACGTCGCTGGTGTTTCCAAGTCAGAATGAAGCATAATGTTATCTCCAACAAACTGTCCTTCAAGTTGGGTGTGAAATCGCCATGTTGTCGTCTAAGCAAAATAGAAATGGCCCCCTAAGGATACATTGTATATGTAATTGAGGCTGGACTGATAAGGCTATTGGTGCAAGCAATTCAGATATTGGCCGAAGAAGTAACACAAGTACAATAAGTCGGTGCCCCTTATGATTGTCATGCAAGAGAGTACTACGGAGGAGTGGTGGATCATTCAACCACGTAAGGATACTCGGCGAGGAACACATAACCACCAATTTTCAGTATACGAAGAGGGGAATAGGCAGAGCAGCAGGGTTCATGCTGAGGGCAAACAAATGATAAGAGACTTGAAGGATGCTAAAACAGAACATAGGAATTAGGGTTTAGGCACATCAATGTGAAGCTTTGCAGTTCGTTTCCATACATGCATCACACAATTAAGCACGTATATAATGAGCTATCATTGTACAATAGGGAAAGGCGCGGGGACGCAATACGACTGGTATATGTTTGAACTTAGCTGTCTCGGCAGGTTATGTTACAAGTCAGCTTGTAGCCCTTGATGGCACTCTGACTCATATATTTCTTAGCTCATCCTGAAGCTATTATTGCATTTCTTACTTATCCATAGATCGTGTCATCGATTAAACACACAAGACAAATCGATACTACATGCCCTTCATTGAGATGGTTGGCATGTCCTCGTGTAATTTAAATTTCCTGATAGTGAAAAACTGGTTTTACCGTTTTAGCTTAACTAGCAAGCCTATGTTCCAACATAGTCTAACTTAACCAAGTATGTAAAGTAAATAAACACGAGACACACAACTTGGTTACATAGTTCGGTGAAATCCACCTACATCTGCGAGACCTGGCCCAGTTCAGGATAAATCCACTAATCAGAAATATATATATATATATATATAGTACAAAGTACATCATACAACTATACTTATCTTTTCTAATTCTACACGTGAATTTTGCAAGCTCCCATTGCTACCGATCCGCCTTGATCAGACTCCCTCTGACCTCGAAACTCGTTGATGCTGGATCTCCTCCTCCCGAGGAATTAAGGCATACGTTCTGAACTTTAGCACACAGGTCATGTATGTTGTAGCATGGTCAGTCTGGCTCTCGGCAAAAACTTCTCGGCAGATAGAAAATCTGAAGTGCGGATGTCCTAAATTAATTCCATGTTTTTTGTAGCTGTATAATGTTCTCATTTAATAGTCCATTGCATATCATAATAGCTCCATAATTATCTCCATAATGTTCTTATTCCTTATTTGCTTTTGAAGCATATTCAAATCAAATAAATAAATGGATTTTCATTATCTCAAATATCACATGATATTCCATTAAACCAATTCCATAAATATATGGATTTTCTATAAAATCATAATGCTTCTATACGACTAAAACAAATATTGCTAAATCATCGATTTTCATAAACCAAAATCCATCGCAATATTCGTTCCGCAAATTTGTTTTCGGTGTATGTTCCAACATGGTAAGTTTTATTCTATAGCATAAGTTCACAAATTGTCAATAAATTAATCCATGAGATTGCACATGGCTTTACAGATTGCATATGCAATAGTCATCGAAGAAACAACTGATACTTATGGTGCTACGGTCACTAAGAAACTTTCTTATTGATGGACCTTTCCCAGGGTTGATAGTTACAGATCGTGAGCTGGGATTGATTAGGCCGATAAGAGTTGTGCTTCCAGAATTGAAGAATTTGCTTTGTACTTGGCATATTAACAAGGATGTGGAGGCATGTGTTACCGTGTTAACAGGGAGTATGAGGAACGGGGCTTCCTTAAAAAATAGATCATGGTCACGGGTTTGTAATGCCTCCACAATTGATGCTTATGAAACGTCATTGACAGATTTGAGAGTTGGTTGGTCATGGAGCGAAGCGGTTGTCATTTACGTTGAGATAACATGACTCAACCCCCATAGGGAGAAGTTTATTTGAGCATGGACAAATAGAGTGCTTCATTTTGGGAACACAATAACATGTCGTGTGGAAAGTGTACATTCGGCACTGAAATCATGGTTACAAACTTCTACTGGTTCCCTTGACACGATATAGAGGCGTGTCCACCTGCACATCACCGCCCAAATTATGAAGATGAAGGATAGCCTGGAAAAATCAAGGATGTGTACGGGTCGATTGCATTGTAGAGCTCTGTTCAATAACCTGCTCAATAATGTTTCAAAACAATGTATAAAAACATGCCTTTCTGATAAAATGTTACTCCCACAGCGACGTTCCCCTATATAGAGAGTGTTCACACATCATTAGGTACTACATAGAGGGCTGGAACGATGTGCTGTCAAATGGAAATTATGGGTTCCAGTGCGTCGCAATTACTTTCATGTAAAAGTTGAGGATGACTGGCTTGGAATGCGTCGAGCGGTATTCAATGAGTTATCGGCTCACTGGCCTGATTATGTTAACATCTACGGTTCATAACATGAAATTGAATTGGCCAGAAAACTTATAAAACATTCCAAATAACCATGTGGACCTGAACACTGGTTTCATGTAATTGCAGATATGTTTCCAGTTGCCGCATTTCACAACATAAGACAAATAGGCCAAGGTCGCATAAGAATTAATCATACATATGATGTCCATATTAAATATTCGTGAAAGAGTCTATGAAGTACATAAAAAACTAAAGGAAAAATAATAATATCAGAGAATATTACAATATCATATTCCATAGGATTGTCACCTTGGTGTCGCTGATACTCCTCGCGACGAATGATCCAGATAGAAAAAACTGTTATGCGCTTTCAGCTTGGACTTTCTCAATGTCGTTCGTAGCAAATGGCTCTAAATCTTTCATCAGCTCAGCCAACATCTGGTCAATGAATTACTAGTTATCGAATTTAATAAGATATATAGAATTATACAATAGTAAAAATACATCAAGACTAACTTACCATCGAATCAAAGTAAGGAGTATCGGTTGTGCGTCCAGTCCCATCATGGTCAGGATTTGTGAGTAAAGAGTGATAATGAGCCATGAACCAATCCTTGTATTCAGCCATGCATTCACCTAGAATGATGGCAAGGGGAATCTGGGATAACTCACCACTTTTCCATGTGAGAAAACTATCCCATATGAACAGCTGCAGTCTAGGAGAGTAGCTCACTAAATAACCTGAAGGATCCGCTGGCCTTTCACATGAATCAGGTCCAAGCACAGTTAGAGATGGGTTACTCTGAATGAAACTGAACTGCCGCATCACCTGCTCAGGCATGTATGCCTCAATTACATCAAGGTGTCGAATCACACCATGGAAGTGAGTCTTCCTTTGATGGTAGTTGGGCACGTCATATCCATATGGCCGCCAATCAACCTATAATTGGTACAAAAAATAATGCGGCTAGCAAGGGGGAATCATGAGTTCTACAATCATTTTAGAGAAACAAAATCATACCTCGTGAGCATGTAAACCATCTAGCATGTGCCTATATGTCACCACACACTGAAGATTCTTCCCCATCTTCTCTAATTTTCTATCGACTGGCTCGGCCTCCATCAGATGACACTGATGTTCTCAGCCCCCACTGAAACACAGGAAAATATTTGTAGATCCATGATTGCATCAGTATGCAACATCCACCCAACCCACATGCCTGGCCTCTAGATGCAATCCCTAACTGCTGATACAAATAGGTTAGGGTTGCAGAGCCCCAGGACAACTTAGAATCAACAACAGGCAGCAAGTTGGCCTTAACCTTATTTTCGATCTCATCAACAAACATAGTAGAATAACAAATTGTCAGCATGTAGCAGATGAACTAGTAGTTGTTAATCCACCCCGCAACTACACACATAGTGATCATAAAATAAATAAATAAATAATTTCATGAAATGTATACAAAATTAATTTTATAGTTGTTAGATTTTTAAAATGAAATGATATTTCATTCAAATAAGGACAAAATTTAACTACTTACCTATCCAGCATTGTGTTGCCATAAATATTTCCCCGCTCCAATATTCTAAAACGAATAACTCTACGTCTTTCCTAAACAATTATGCACACTTCCTGAATAGACTCTATCGATACAGAGCTAAAGATGGCTACAACAAGACCATCAATGGGAAACCCGAGAATCATATTAACATCATGCAATAAGATTGATATCTCCCAAAAGGCATGTGGAATTAGTTCGTGTCTGGCTGCCACCCCTCAACAAAAGCATATATCGAGACCATGTCAAGGTACTCGTATATAAGCGTCGGGGGGTGCGACAACCCACTCGTACGTATCCTAGCCATAGGCTGCATTGCTGTAGTAAATTGGTAAGCCGCTGGCAATAAGTGACGCGGTTCTGGCATATCAGCATACCCATGTTCTTTATGATTCCATACATCAACTGCAACATGGTCTCCAAAGCTAGGTATGATTTTTCCATCTATCGGGCCCCCATCTATCGGTATATGCACAAGCATGGTTCATCTCTACGATGCTTTCTCCTATACCTATCACCCTGTCAGTGCCAGCCGGACCAGTGTTGGTTGAGCCACCCGAAGGCTGGGCAAATCGACCACCTATATTCTCGTTCTTTAGTCTACCTCTTCGGCCAGGTTGTACTGGCAACTCAACCTCCACCTGAACTCCAATCCCACATCTACCACTAGTAGGAATATGAACATAACGTGTAACCTGCCTGCCCTCCCCATCCTGTGGTATCCAATCACCACCACTAATATGTGGGCTCAATTCTGACGGTGTCCCCCCTAATAATGTTTTCAATCGATTCTTGGATCGTTCGGGTGTATATTGATTGGCGATCCCTCCCAGAGCGACATTCTCATAGTCCACCTTCAATTGGTACCTGATGGTCCTCCATCATTGCCTCCCAAGAGTTACCACGTTTTATCGATGTCGAGATCCCCTATCACGTATAGCCCGACCTTTCATACTAGGTCTTTCATCCCCTCTCATCTAAAATAAATGGAAGATATAAATCGTCAACGTTCATAATAAAAAAATACACCAGCGTAAAATTAGATAATTAATGTAAACAAATTTGGACAATAATTTGTGAAAGTACTTTTATTCAACTAAACTTATATCGTTCATACTTCATTTTAATAATTAGAAAACACCTAATTTTTTATGCATACTTCTTATCAGTGCTTAACACAAATTGAATAAATATATGTATACAATATATCATTCTAGTTGATTATAAAAATAGTCTAGTTGATTATAAAAATAGTCTATTTTTATAATCAACTAAACCCTAAATACATAAACACTAAACTTCATATTTTTAGAGTAATATGTTATCAATGATGAAATGTAAAAACAAAATAGAGATACAAATTCATAACAAATAATTCAATATTTTCTACAAATATAAATATATTTTTCTCCAATTCCTAAAATTGAAAATAATAATAATTAAGGCTATCCATTTTATTTTATTTTATTAAATAATTAAAACAACACATTTAATAATAATATACAAATATTTTATTTTCCCCCACCTATCGGAGACCCCTGCCAGCCCTTTCCTTTTTCCTTTCCCAGTCTCTCCACTGCCCAAACATCCAACCCACCCCAGCTCGCCCTTCTCTTTTCCAGTCGATCGAAAGCGCAAACATCCCAACCCAACATCCCTTCACGGAGTTCCCTCAGCCAAACCACACCATCCATTTCGAGAAAAAAATACACCCTAAACCCCACCACCCCCTCAACCCACCAGATCCGTCCATTCATCGCTGCATAATCATAAATTCCGTTAAAAAATGAGATATTTGAACTACTAGCCAACACGTATTGACAACTACCAGAAATTTGAGCTACATGCATTTCGATGCAATTTTCAGGTGACGACTATGGTCAACATTGGGAAAAAGGTGAAATTTTACCTTTCCTGTTAGATTCAAGACGACAGTGGTCGGGAGCGGCCGATGGAGGAACGAAGGAGGACGGAAGATAAGAGTGAACGGAGGATAAGAGTAGACGACAATGGAGAGGTTCTCAGCTACGTCCAAGAGTTTCACCAAATGGGAGGGAGAATGTAAATAGAATTTTTTACCCCAAAGAATTACTTCAATCCAACAATACACATATATTTTTAGAATATACATAATACATATAAATACAGGGCTTGAAATAGCAACCCTACATAATTCACGAAAGTGCAGATATAATCCTGTGATAATTGGAAGTGAAAATACAACCCTAGATAGATAGTTTATGTGCAAATATAACCTTTTCCAGCAGTTTGAGGTCGGATTATGATGAAAAGACAAATTTACCCCTCTAAAAATACAAAAAGCAATGAAATTACTTTCATACCCCTGAAGCCCTAAAATTTTGGGATGCCTTTCTTACACCACAACTTTACTCAAATTTCCTCCATTTCCAATTCCCTCAAAAGGGGTCTCATCGTCCTCGTCAAATCCTCCAAAAAACAACTTTGCCGATGTGCCAGATCGCCTCATCGTCAAATAAAAAGTATTTTTTATGATGATGAATGAATAAATGATAACTTCTCAAATTTAAAATATATAGTAAACATTAAAGGTGGGGTCAGTATAGACACATGGCCTCATGACCCCGCAAAAAAATTTCCGTGACCACTACGCAACAAGTAAATGTATTTCAATTCAGTAAAATTAAAAACATACTAGATTAAATTTTATTGTTACCTCTTTAGTGTCCACATATTCACATAGATATATAAATAATAATATTATCATATATGATATGGTTGGATTCGTCGTAACAAGTAGTTTATAAATATCTACTTTTTATTTGTCATTATTATACATAGTTAAACATATGTTTCTTGATAACCGTGAAAAAGATTCCATGAAAATTGAGGTGGGACGGAGAGAGTACAATGTGGTTTGAAAGAAACCATTTCATTTCATTTTATTTTTTTCACCTAGTAAAAAGAAGAAGAAGAAAATAAATATTATTTATTTCCTTAAAATAAATTAATTTTAAAAAAAGGGGAAAAAAGAGAGAAGCGAAGTAAGGCTGGAGAATACAAAGGAACATCATCGATCGGAGAAAGATCAACATCGAAGATCGGCAGTGGATCAATTATTGGGGAACCAAGCTTGACTCCCAAATTGGGGTTTCCGTCACCGTGTCATATTTGAAACCCTAATCTCCGGCGATTCCGGATTAGACCATTCCTTGTGGGTGAGATTGTTTTCGATAGGGCTGCGGTTGTTTGTGATATCTGTGCTGGTAATAAACTGGGCATTTGTTTGGATAACATTGTCTTATTTGCCATATCACTTACTTTAATTTCAAAATTCTAGTTTGTACAGTCTCTACTTGCTTGTTGGTTGGATGTTGCTCTGATTTTGTCTGGTGCAGGTGACCAGTTGCTCATGTTGTTATTATGCCTGGGTGCTCTTTCTTCTCCGAGATAGATAGATAGATAGATAGAGATGAATCTACAGGCGCACTTGTCTGGACAAGTACCTAATCAGTCCGCTCCATCTTTGCCCGACACGTCGCAGCAGAATGGAAATCCTTCCCCTGGTCCCATGGATCCCGAGTTTTTGAATGCGCGCAGAATCATCACTAAAAGAATGTAATATTTTTCTGAATGTTCTCTGATGTACGTGGACCGCATTAGCTTGACATTTTTCATACATTTATTTTTCAGATATGAATATCTCATGCAGCGTTTGCAGCATGCTCATGATATGCCTCAAAAGAAAGTTCTTGATATAGTGAAACGCCTAGAAGAGGGTCTATTAAAAAGTGCTGCTACAAAGGTTACGTGTTATCTTAGGTTTTCCATTTGCATTTTAATTTCGCAAATCCAGCAATTAAGTCTTAGATGCTCTTTAAACGACGTCACAGTATGTCGTTTTTGTGATGAAAGTTTAAAATTTCCTTTTACAGGAGGAATATATGAATCTTGCTACCCTGGAGAGTCGGTTGCATATTTTGATTGAAAGGTTGCCCTTGGGTAATTCCAACAATCAGTTCCCGCATGTTACTTCTTCCTCTTCCTTTGGTACGATGATACCAACCCCAGGGATGCCGCAGAGTGGCAATCCAAACTTGATGGGAATACCATCTATGGATAATGGAAGTAATAATGCCCTTGCCTCCTCCAATCTAGCTTCTGGAAATTTATTGCCTACTTCCCATGGTCCCTCTTTGACGGCTCTACATGGTGGTTCGTTCAGCTCATCTGATGGTACTGACAAGGCTCATGCTCGTTCCGTTCCGTCTTGTTTCAGTATATTTCTAACTGCAATTTGTGATGGTTACTTGCCTTTCCAGGAACTGCCGTCAATGGATACCAACACGCAGCTTCTAGTTTTGGCATGAGCTCTGGAGGAAATAGTATGGCATCATCCATGGGTGCGCAAAGAATGGCTAGCCAAATGATTCCCACTCCTGGATTCAATAACACAGCAAGTGATGTTATGAATAATGTCAACAATAACCAGAGTAACACTTCGTACATGAATTTGGAGTCATCAAATAATATGGGTGCATTTTCAAGTGTCGAATCTTCAGTTATATCCCAACCAATGCAGCAAAAGCAGCATGGTGGGGGTCAGAACAGTCGAATTTTGCACAGCCTTGGAAGCCATATGGGTGGTGGAATTAGGTCTGGCATGCAGCAGAAGTCATATGGATTATCAAATGGAGGATTAGGGATGATGTCTGGCAATATACATGCTTTGAATGGGTCTGGGGCCTCGGAAGGGTTTATGGCGCCATCTGTATATGGCAACTCTCACAAACCCTTACAACAGCCTTTTGAACCTAATCAACGAACATTAATTCATGGTACCTTCTTCTCTTATCTGCGTGTGTGTATGTTATGTGCGTAGACACATGTTGGATTAAGGCATGCTTTGCTAGAACATCAAATTTTCCTTCAACATTGATGGTTTTTACTGGATTTCTGTTATATTATATTCCGTCCTTGTACTTTCTGATAAAAGTTTGATGAATCTAAAAGGCATATAAATACTAGTGACTTTTGTTGCCTTGGGCTTTAATGGCAGATTGAGCCATGTTCCAGCAGTCTAGCACTTAATATATAAATTTATTTTTCTTATCCTCATTATGTACCATTGGTTTGGCAGGGGATGGATATGGGATCAACACAGCCGATTCTTCAGGATCTGGAAATGTATATGTTCCTGCATCTTCCAATGTGCCTGTGATGAATAATCAAAACCTAAATCTAGTTACTATGCAGCCTATGACCAAAACTAGCTCTCCGGTGATCTCAAATCAGTCACTCACACACATTTCTCAACAGGTTGGAACTATTAAGTCTCATTCCATTGATGCTGCAGAAAAAAATTTCCAAGCACAACAGTCTATGTCAGACAACATTGCACGGTCTCATCCACACCAGCAGTTTCAACAACAGCCGCATCAATTTCAGCAGGGACAGATGGTTCAGCGTCAACGGCAGCAAAAACTGCAGAGTCACCACCAACAGCTTTCAGTAAAGAGTGATGCTTTTGGTCACTCTCAGCTCTCCTCTGATATGGTTGTTTCAATGAAGACTGAACCTGGAATGGAGCGTAATCAAGTAGCTCTGCATTCTCAAATCCGTGAACAATACCAATATTCAGAG
>JAULKK010317728.1:0-11558 GCA_032355705.1 Rubia peregrina
GAGATGAGAGTCATGATGGTTCTCATTGCAGGGTTCTCATCACATGGCTCTCATCATATGCGATGAGAATCATGCGATGAAAACCACGACCACCGGAGTCGGAGTTTGGCCGGAGATTGACCGGCCACCACCTTCAACTGGGTGGCCGCCACTCCACCGCCACTACTAATATTTATTTTTAAAACTTAAATTAAAAATAAATATTCAGATTTATTTAGTTTTAGTTTTATTTTTTAATACATTTTGTATTTAAAAAGTATAAATACAGGGCGTATACAGTAAAATACAGGGCGTGATATAGCAATCTACTTTAAAATATCCTAAAAAAGAAAGTGAACCAATGTTAAAAAACTGAAGAGTAATTAAAACCAATTCAATTCCAACTGTAATCCTTCAGCTAGCTCAAGCAAGGGTACCAATTGTCAAGTTGGTTATAACGGCTTCTGATGCATTTTATCGTATTTGCATTTAAGTCCTCGAATTATAGCATTGGGACAGGGGTATTGTGATTTCGATGGTCATGATAGAAATAAAAATACTTGTGAAGGTTTAAAACATCTCCAACCATTATAATTAGGTTTTTGTTAAAATACTCAAGCTATTTTATTTAATTATTTTTTAACTTGACACTTTAAATATTATAATTATTTTTAAATACACAACTCTGCCATTCTCAAACAAGTGAAATCTAGCATTAGAATAACCACCAGTTCGTTGGACACGCATGACGCTTTGCGTAAAGGTAATCAATCCCAGAAATAGTGGAAAAGCACCGCTCACCATAAATACCCCATGTTAGGCCAAGATTTAGGAGGGAGGAGTACAATATGTGGCCACGATCACACAACCCATTCTCTATAAATAAGAACAAAGGACAAAAACCATATAAGTCAATATTTTACTAAGAAAATGTTCAAAAGAAAAGCAATCCTAACTTGGGCGTCGGGGCTTCCTCCCCGGGAACCATCCTCGGAGATTTTTTTTGCTGTGTTCGAAGAAGATGGATTCGTTGGGCCATTTCCGGGAACTATCGTCAATCAAAAGGAATCCCTACATTAGTGGTGCTGTCTATGAGAATTTTTTTCTTTCAGGGTTTTTTAGTCACTGGGAAAATTTGGAGTCCATGGCGTAGTCACCGCCTGATTAGCAAGCATGCAAGGATTCTCCCATCTAATGAAGTCATCAAGCAACTAACTAGCTCAATAGGTCAAAGCAACGGTACATCTGAACACTTGTCATGCGGAGGTGGATTTGTGACACAGGTACCTTCCACAAGGCAACACACCACACACATATATAAATATAATGATGCATAATCCAGGGGATTAAGAAACTCCACCTACAAGACATGGGCAAAAAAATTCCTTAGGCACAGAAATATGCATGCTAAATCCATAATTGACACATAAAATGCCAATTTTGGGAAACCTGGTTTCCAAAAGTGCCCCTCATGAAAGACCATCATCTTATATTATAAGCGGGAGTGCCAACAAAAAGAGAATGACCTTTTTGCTAGCACACCCACTTCATCTTAGTTCACAATTGACGAACTCGTGAATCGAGTCCTCCTTCAAAAGTTATTCAAATGTGTAGCTATCTCTCTCCTAGAGCTCAGCAGGTGTGAGTCTACGCCCCCCATGCGTTGGTTCTTTTCAGCTCTCATGCCCACAAGTCCAACAAATGGAGATTCTTCATAATCCTCCATCCCGATCCTACGTTCGCTAATCTCATGTGTCAATCCTGCACAAATATCATAAGGTACATCAGATAATGAAACATATGAAAACATTAAAAAAAACTTAAAAGATATACACTTCAGGCAATCATAAATATTCCTAGAACATTCCACAATAGACATAACCCTGAGCTTGTATCCCCAAGTAACTTTCCCAACGTATCCAAATGAAATGAATTATCATATAACCGTTGAAATCCCCAACATAAACATGGGATAGCCACAACATCCTAAACCACCAACCTCATTGGAAAATCACATAGTTACAACTTACATACACTCATATAAACTAAACACAAAACATACACAACGCACACTCAAAATTACTTTTTAAAACACCCAACAACAAAGAAACAACACACAACTCCAACTGAAAAAATACCCAAGCTACAACCCATTTTATAAGCGTAAGCCATTTTGGGAAAAAACCCTCTTGACATCTGAAAGGTCGCATCCCTTTGTTTATTGAAAAATAACTAATCATTTATTCAGCCTTGGGAAATGTAACGTCGTAGTATTCTATACATTCCAATTGAAAGAAGATGAAAAAACCATGACTACGTGGCACACCTATTGTTAAATAATGAGACAGGAAATGCATGTTTTCTTAGAGCCTTTAGCGCATATTTTCCTATGCCTTTTAGTGGTGGATAATTAGGATTATAAGTGTTTTCCATGATACAGAGTTAAAACCATCTTGTTTGGTTATCTATTTTTACTTCACTATTTTGTAAGATATTTATAACTTAATGGTATTTTTCCTCCATGAGTGGTCTGCATGTATTTTTGTGAGTTGAGATTCAAGATCGTCACCAACGAAGGGCATTCACAAGGTTGGTAGCAGAATAAAGGCCATTGGACTTAACAATAGAAGATAGAAGAAGTTGGGAGAATAAGAAAACAAGAAATGAGCAAATTTTCAAGGAAAAATATAAATGTTCGTCGAGCATGGACCATGTTATATTTCACAGCCCATGCCATAAGAACTTCCTATAAAATGAAGGTCCAGTGTAGAAGCCCATGAAGATGTCCTAAAAGATGGATCGTGTAATTATGCATAGTTTGTTCCCACTCATAAGCTGAAAAAATAAGGCTTAGAGAATGAGTCGTGCAATTATGCACGGTCCATTCCCATAGTCACTGGCGTGGACCGTGCCACATAATACGGTCTATGCCACCCTATTGAGTAGGGTTTTGACCAGTGGATTTTTAACTTTCTTTCTCTTCCCACTATATAAAGTGGCTTTTATACACTAGTTCCAAGAGGGAGGCGAATATGAAATTTTCTCCAACACATTCTCTCTCTCTGTTCACATCCTTTCATTTATGGTATCTAGACCAATTTATGTCATGATTTTGATTCCTTGTAGCTTTATTTATGATTCGGGAGCATTTGTAAGCATGTATTAACTCTTGATTTGAGAGACTCTTAGATTCATTTCTATTTTAATGCTATTATTATCATGTTTAATTTGTACTCTATGCTTCTTGCTATGATTAGGCTAAGAATGACATTAAGATGTACACTTAGTTTATTTATTTGCATGAATTAGTACTAGGCTTGGTAATGAATCGGGGAGTACTACGTTTCTATCTCGGTTTGGTTGAGGGATGTAACCACGAGGTCATTGAAGACACATGTGCCCTGGATTAGATTAGATGTAACATCGCATTGGGTTATTTTGTGGACAATAAGTGGGGTCATTCGGATAATGGGTCGAGTGATGTTATTGACTCGATTGGGGTCATAGGATAATGTCCAAGGGTCATATCCGAGTTTATAGTAACTAGGCGGAGAATGGCCCTAGAGTTATCATGAGGTAATAATGTCCTAAGTGGCACAAAATAAGCTTAGGATGGGTATTCAAGGTGTAAGTTCCGGTGACCGTGCTACTCTCGAGTTTAATTTACTACGTCTATTTACAGGTTTATTAACCAGTGAGTGAGGGCTAGAGATGGTAGTGAAAGCTTGCCTCTAGCTATACATGGAAGAGATGATATTTTGAGGAGGGGGCATAATCGATGGTTTGACAAACCAAGGGAGTTTTAGGGAAATCAATGTCTTCGCATCGTGTGATAAAGCATTAGATAGAATATATATGTCTTACATGTGGATAAGAGTCGATGATCAAATCTTATAGTTAATCATGTAATTAAAATGCCCCAAAGCCTTTAGTAATTTCTTAATCTTATAGTTAATCATGTAATTAAAATGCCCAAGGCCTTTAGTAATTTCTTTATCTTATATTTGTAGTTTATGCTCGTAAATGATAGATTAATCTTTTCAAGCCATGACCCCCCATGTGTTTTTACTCCTGACACACATACGGGCTTACTCCTGTGTGTGAACTTTGTGAATCTATCTTTTATACCCCTAGATCTCTGTGGACGATACCCTAGCCTTCCACTATCTACTTTTTAGCAGTTAGAAGTGAGTAACACTATAAATCTCTAAATTTGATCGTGGTCCGTGGGTATTTAACGATGCATACAGGTCCTATCGTTAAACCTTTTTGTTCAGTCTAACGTTGTAACTCAAGTTTACCCACAAAATGAATCGAATGGGGGATAAGGTGGATTGTAAAGACACAATATCTACTGGATCCCGACCCCAACCTTTATTCAGATGGAATTGATCACATAATTGGCGCCATTATAGGTAGTCTCCCCTGGAGTGAATATTAAGCAGGGAACAAAATCCCTAAATTCTAGATCAATAAAACAAGAAATCAGCCAAACATCATCAAACTTGCAACAAAGACAAGGTATATACTTTAGGGAACCTAAGGGCGTTGCCTAGGAGGAATAGGCACACTGCACAAGAAATTACCACATTTGAGGCGTATAGGCACAAAAAACCCTAATAAACACATTGTCATAATCATAAAAAAAACAAATAACATAAAGCTAATTATTACGAGAATGGAACGACGAGTAGCATTGAGCATGAATGCGTAACATGTATTCCAACAAGTGCAAGATTAGAAATTACTAGGATAGACACAACTCGATCAACAGATCTATCATATGCCCTATGTTCCAGAATTCATGCCATGCAACTAATGGGGGAAAATGAAGTGCTACAATCAAACTTTCTGGGAGATCCCGTGTAGAAGATGAGAAAATCTGGTTAAGAAAAAAAAGACAAATAAATTTGAAACTATAGAAAAAGAATGCTTAACTAGAGTGTCATCATTCACAAAGGTAGGTAAAAGGTTTCCATAAGAATTTCTCAAATAGCAAGGATGAGGAAAAATGTGATGTGATGTACTTTTACAGCTAGCTATCGAAAGTAACCCTGAAAAGGAAACCCTCGATGGAGAAACATACATACAGTCATCCTAGCTCAATGCAGGGACTTAATCCTACCAACTAAAAAATGTTGCATAGCGTTTAAGTACAGATAATGAAGGCCGATCATGAAGAAGGTAGCAATAAGGATTTCCAGTCATGAGCCTCTTCTAAGAGACATTCCTCCAGCTGAAAAAGAAACTCCTAATTATAGGAAAACTCAACAGATAGGTGAACATCCCCTCCGAGTATGTAACTTGGAAAATCTTAGCCACGGTAAACCCCACAACCATCCCTCAACCCACTTTTCCATAGTCAGACTATAAACATCACCCAAAGCTTCACCTAAAACAGGTAACCATAAATGTTCCAAACACCCGATGCCCATTGTCTTTGCAATGCTTTTGGAAGTATGCGATCAGGCTACATAGCAATCTTCTCTAGTATCCTTGAAACAAAGTGAATATCTCAACTCACAAACATGGCATCACAATTACACGAAATGTATACAGAATATTGTATCATTTAAATACGCATGAGTCTACATGTAATTGTAATAGAGACTTATGGATCTTATGGCATGCAGTACATTTTTGGATCATTTCATCGATCTTTTATTCTTAGCTTAGGACATTGTTGTGTCAATTGTTTCACACAGTGGAAATGGTAGGCTATTGAGGTTGCATGTACCTGTGTTAAGATTTGTGTTTAGAAAACAATCTCGTTAAACAGAATAAAGATGATAGATAAGAAAGAAAGAAAAACATAACTCAGAATTTAAGTGGTTCACCAAACATGTTGGCTACCTCCACGAACAAAAATATAGATTAATCTTATTACCCAATAGGTCAGACATATTATGGATGTCTGGAGTTTCGTCACATAAGACCACCCAAACCAGAGTGAAGAATCCTCAGACCAGAACAAACGTCTGAAGAAAACTAGTCTCAACACCCTTACTCTCCCTCAATTTATAAGAGTTCAAGTATAGATTAAAAGTCTTCCAATTCAAGTATCTAACTCTTAATTTCTCAATTCATGAACCATCCCTTCAGTTGCCCATGCAAAAACTCAAAACTCTTGACTTCCCCATTCATTAACCTTTTGGGATTTTAAGAGATACCTAACAATTCCCTCTTGATTCAAAGTCCTAAAAACCGAACAAGATACAGAAGTAGACGGGTTAATATTGCAGATTTAGATGCACATTGATTGTGCCAGATATACTAAATGCCCAACAATTATGCCAGATGTACTAGATGCACAATGATTGTGAAAGATGTACCAGATACCCAACAGATGTGCCAAATGTATCAGATGCTTAATGGTTGTGCCAGATGTACTAGACGCACACAGTAACTGTGCCATATGTTCCAAATGCTAATTGGTTGGGCCCAATGTACTAGACGCATAATGGATGTGCCAGATAAAAATATATGCATGGAAGAAGTGCCAGAAATAAGTACCAAATATACCTAGATACCACCAATCAGAATAAATCCAACTAGGAAAATATTTATCTGCATATTTCACCAAGTCAAACTAGGAAAGGTCTTGTGACTTAACAAACAAATTTAAGTAAAATCCAACCAGGAAATAGTTTGCTAACAGAGCATCCATATTTCCACAAGTTCAACTAGGAAAAACCTTGTGAAATAGATAACATACAACCAAATTTCAGCAAGCTCATCTAGGAAATACCTTGTCAAACATAGTAGCTCGTGAGTCCCAATAGAGGCGACTAAATACATGTACACTCCAGACTCGCCAACGATTCACCCAAGCTAAGGATTTTTTTTCTTATTTATTCTTCTCTTCATCTTGAAATGGAAGCCCTAATGGATCATCTTCTATGAAGCCACTTGTTAAGAAAATAATCTTGTTGCGCAGAATTAAGATGACAGAAAAGAAAGGAAGAAAAATAGAACATGGAATTTAACGTGGTTCACCATGCATATTGGCTACCTCCATAAACAAAAATAGATTAAACTTATTACCTAATGAGTGAGACACAATATAGATGTCAAGAATTACGTCACGCAGGACCATCCAAACCAGAGTGAAAAATCCTCAGACCAAAACAGACGTTCAAGTGGAGATTAAGAGTCCTCCAATTCATATATCTAACTTTGAAGATTCTCAATTTATGAACCATCTCTTGAGTTGGCCAAACATAAACTCAAAACTTTTTCCTTCTTCATTCATTAACATTTTTGGATTTGAAGAGATACCCAACAATTTGATGATATCCTAGAATTTTTTATGTGGAAATTATATTATGTGAAGACCTGCTTTGCCATGATTCTCAACAAATTTTAGCCAAATTCCTTCATCTGGAGTGTCAAATTCACATTTTACTATTTTAGCACTTTTTGTTATGTTTAGATGATTTTGGGGACCTTTTTGTTATTATTTTAAATTGGTAGCAACAAGAAATCATAATTTAAACAATTGTTAGCTATTTTTGGCGGACAAAATTTTGATATTGAATAAATTTTGAGGTTTTCCTCTACAACTATCAACCTTAAGTATTTTTATGAAATCAATGAAAATAAGTCTTCGATTCTTAGTATTCTGCAGAATCAACGAGATTTTAGTTTATAGTTTTTGGCTAACCTATACACCCTGCATCGGGACTACGAGACTACATGATGAAACCAACCGCAGAGACTTTGCTGTTTTTTTAATTATTGTTTGCTATAGCGCATAACTTGTTTTATCTTCTAGGGTTGGGCAACATCACACTATTCAATTATCATAAAAAAAACCTTAGATCAGGTTTATCCTCAACCAAAACAAATGGGTGGTCCATATAGATAGAATTTTATAAGCATGAAAATAAGAAGCGAGTCCAGTGGTGCAGAAACCAATTTCAATCGAGACTAGCTTTTGATCTTCCGTTTACATGAAAATTGTTGGGTTAGAAGATAGGGAAGGGACATGTGTCACCCTTTATATAATCATGGGTTTTTAAATCAGTTTAGTATTTAATTTCAAATGCTAAATTATTAACTTTTTAATAATACAATTATATTTGTATTATTTGTATGTTCTTTAATTATCTATTATTTTAGCAATAATAAATTATTATAATTAAATAAATATTATCATGTTTATTTATATTGGTATACACCTCCCCTAACCATATGAATCACATAGTAAAGGTAATATGGCGAGCTAACGAACGAGGTGAAGGACAGTTCACCAAAGAAAAAAGATAACCTCGCTAACCAAAAGCAAGAATGCCACATCGCCTTTGGTGAACCACTGTAAGAAAATCTAGAAAGAAAGATGACTCTCACCACGATCATGCCACTAAGACCACGATCTAGGAACATGGTCCATAATCAGTAAAGATTACGACAACCTCAGCTATAAATGGATGATCCAAGCAATTATAAAGGAATGGGAATTTTCCCAAACACTATTCATACATTATTCATACACTGACTTAGGCATCAGAGGCAGATGTTGTGGACTCCCCGGGACCTTGTTATGCAGGTTCATAAAGCTAGTATGAAACATGGTGCTGATTCTAGATATTATGGGGTCCGGAAAGAATCTCCCGCATCAGTGGTGTCGTTTGTGGGGATCAATTTTTTTATTTTCTTGCCTTCATAGTATCTATAGTATCTGGAGGAGGTCAGGTTTCATTCCAAAAGAGGAAAAATAATACATTCGAAAGCATCTAAGTATGACAAAAAAAAAGGCATTGATGAGCAAACATAATTAACTAGTGAAAACCAGCCATCATGAGCCACAAACACTCCAATAACCAGGGCTTTTAACCTTGGTTCTATAGGACTTTTTGCCTCAATTTTTAGCCCTAAAGTACATTTTTACTGGGTTTTGGACCAACGTAAGATGGTTTTGTGACAGATGTCGATTCAAGAAAGAAGCACGACGACAGGAGAACATAACTGCAACTTTATTAAAATCGACATGGACATCCACATGCATGCAACATCGACCATAGTAAGAAGGCGGGCGATGTGAGCGGACATACTGTGACATCGTCAAAGATGACGTCATTTTAATAAGAGCGATATCATAGATAATGTTTAGCGACATCGCAAGCCACGGGGGACCCACGTTGCGTGCCAGCTGATGTGGAACGTTGGCAAATACGACATCATTTTTGAAAGGTTGATGTCGCTGGAAAAGTGACATCGACTTAATCGACGTCGGTATTGTGTCATTTTCTTCATCGGTTTGTGCGACGCCGTGGTTTAATGGGTTAGACATCGTTCATCTTATAATATTATAATATTTAGTATTTGATGACACAAATATTCCTTCTTGGATAGCCGTTACATGTTATTTAAAATGCGATAAATTGTGAAATTGTTAAATAATACACCACAATCAATTGTTGTTCAATGAATGTGGGAGAGATTGACATGTTAAAACCAGCAAAACTACAACATATATTGCAAATACAAGTTATAATATATTAAAAGGAAAAAGGTTAATATGAACTTGAAAGATTAATTGTATTAAACCTCCATTTTGTAAGTTGTAACTTGTACGACATTAAGACTATAAGGGACACTAGTGAAATGAAAAGTCCATCCATCTAGCTACATGCGGAAAGTCCATCAATATCTCTCTTTGTTCCTATTATAACCAATACACAAAAAAACAAAATTTATGTTACAACTGGGCAGAATCCAGAAATGCACATACTATAGTTATACGTAGGTGACATTAATCGCTGTATGTAAATAAGACTGTTATTTTTTGGTCCCCAACATACATTGAAATACCATCTTTTGGTCCCCAGTGGCAAAACCGCGTATACTCAGCAACCAACAAATACAAAATGATTTGTTTGGTCCCCTAAGGTGGTTTTCAGGTAAACCGGAATTATTTTCCAACATAGCTAGGGGTATTTTTGTAACTTTCTAATTAAAAATATTTTTAATTTAAAATAACAATAATATTTTTAAACCCTAGTCTCGCTGATCACATCTCCATCTTCGCCGTCCTCCGGCATCGTCACTCTCACCATCCCTTACCGTCATTCTTCCTCCTCTCCACTCTCTTGATCCTCACCCACACCACCCTCGCCATCAACGTCGTCAACCACTGCCCCTTTCGACCAGCTCGCACCACTTTCGAACAACTCATATCACTTCCCGGAAGTTGAAACCCTAGGTCTCTGTATTCGAATCGAGGCGATGGCGACAAGGCTCGCCTGAGACGAATCAGAGCAGTAGCAGAGCAACGCCGACTTCCCGGATCTCAAGTGCAGCTACTTCGTTCTTTTGACAGATTCCCACCACTTTCTCGCCGATAATTTGAATAGACCACCTCGCAAGAATAAGCTTTCAACGGCAATTCGAATCCCCAAGTCTATGCAATTTTAGAAGTTAGAGACGGTTACCCAGAGATGAAGAAGTTGGACATGGCGAAGCTTGAAACCCGGAGATGGTGAAGGTTGAAATGGTGGGGCGGGTTCAGCTGGAAACAGAAACACGGAGACGCCGAAGAAGACATAGTAATAAATTATTTTCAATTTTTAAAATTTTTCTTAAGGGAAAAAGTGTCTTTTCATATAATTCTGGCTAAACATTACCTTAAAACCACCCGAAATATGGTTTTGGGGACCAAACAAATCATGCTGTATTTGTTGGTTGCTGAATATAAGCGGTATTGGCATCGGAGACCAAAAGATGGCATTGCGATATATGTTGGGGACCAAAAAAACAATTTAGTCTGGAAATAATAACTAATATGAATACAGTTGACGTGGCACACATAAGAAATCGACGTCGCATATATTGAGTGAAGAATGACTACGGATATTTAACACTTTCTATATCTATGCGACATCATTATATGTTTGGTAACATATCAGATGGAGCAATTAAATATGACAGGCGACACACGTTCATATTGTGTTCATCCGGATTTAAGCCTTGTTTCTAACTCGTTACAAAATGGCATTATATTCGAAACAAAAACAACATACAATATATAAAATTTAACACAATCATCACACTTTATGAAAATATTCAATTGTCAATGAATTAGGGGAAAAACATATACAAGGTATGGTAACAAACTTTCTAAATGCACATGGAGTGGATGGAAAACTACCTCAATCAATTTGAACCCGATGATGCTCTGGGAGGCCATCGTCGTGCCTCTGAAAGATAGTATTTATAAGCCCTAATTGCAGCTAACTACTAGAAAGTAGATAGTATGGAAAGTCGGGGTTGTCCACTGAGAAGAGGGATATTCCCAAGCGTTTATGCACACAAGGGTGAATATAAGCCTAGATATATATATATATACATAGATATAAAAAGCAAGTAAAAGGGGGATTTCAGTTTTTATAAACACTACGCCTACTTTAAACAACTAAATTGACCAACAATTAGAGAAAATAATATAACTACGTTCATAACTAGCACGAAAGATATAACTAAGATTATAACGAGTCTTGGGCTCAATTGGTTTACATTTCTAGTCATCCTTTGATCATCGAATAATTATCCTATTTTTATGCATTAATCACATATTGTGG
>JAULKK010317749.1:0-11556 GCA_032355705.1 Rubia peregrina
ATTGTAGATGCTTGTTCTTCACTGATATATACTTGCACGAAAGTGTTCAATTGAATAACTGACAAGTTTGTTTCACTTGCAAGTATAATTCGAAAGTGTTTGAATTTTATAGCATTGATTCTTTAAAAAAATTAATAGGTGCTTGCATTATACCTTGAGGTGCTTTAAATTATACTTGTATGTGATTCAATTTATGATTGTTTATTCTATCCTTTATATTGAAAGATCACTAATAATTGTAGGGAGAGTAGGAAAATCAACTGTAGCTGTGAACCTTGCTTATACATTGGCTTGTTTGGGTGCTAGAGTTGGTGTCTTCTCTGGTCTTCCTCTTTCTCAACTCAAAATGAGGTACTTCCACAACCGTCTCAGGCCATCAAAACTCACCTGGACAGCTATATACCTACAGTTAAATGTTGAAGCACCTACACGCATAAGTTAAAACACCTACAATTAAAAGTTACATAAGTTATGGAATAACTATTTAATATTTTATTTAAAGTATTTTATTTTTATATTTAAGTATTATATTATTTAAAATGAATAATATACTTTACATTTTAAATATTACACTTTTTTGTTTGAAGCACCTACATGCTTTGGTTGTAGTACCTTTATGCTCAAAGCACCTACAAAACTAAGTTCAAGCACCATTAAAATTTTCGTCCCACATTAACATTATTACAATCACAAGAACACTAAGTGTCAGAACACAAGTCGACCCAACCTAACACCTCGTTTCCATACACTTAGTTAGTCGCTCAGATCACCTATCCATGTTATTTGAGTAGCATTAATCAATACTTGCCCAAATAATGTTTTAGTATCTATAAACACACGGAGCTAACAAGGCCATTTCAACACGCTTAGACATCAGATCATTTCAAAGTACGAGAAGCATAGCTTTTTTTCCCAGTGTCCAACTGCGCACTGTAATTATACACCAACAACGTCTTTGATTAACCTTTCTTAGATTTAGTCAAAAACTAACCATTGGATACATTTACAAAAACTGAATCAATGGCAATAAGTTTGAAACAACTCCATGCCTTTTTGTTAGATCCACACTACAAAATTATTTTGCTAAAATATTTCTTTTTACACAGTTCATCGGGTCAGGAGCATCCAAGTCTCTCCAGTGCCTCTCTACAATACCATTAAATCCAATCAAAAATATGTCCAGCTGCATAATCACCTAGAGCCTCGATTTTGAAGAGTTTCAAGTGCTTTTTTCCACTGTATTGCTCTCTGTTTAGAATTCTCAAAGGACATAGCTTTATTCCATGTGACTAGAACCATAGCTTAGAAATAATACACTAGTTCCTTTATTATATTTCACCATTTTTCTAATAGATAACACAAATATTTTCAAGCTTTACCACCAAAATCAGCCCACACATGATGTCATTTATCATTTCTAAAGGAAATCCAATGTCGAATCAAAATTTAGCGACTACCAAAGCCTAAAATCATAAAAGAACGGGTAACATGTCCCTTTCATAAACACAGACCTGTTTGTGAATAAGATCACAATTAAGAGAATAAATCAAAACAAAGCCGGAAGAAGTCCCGACGATGAGGACCCTAAAGTCATTGAACACGAACCACTTAATCTCAAGATGTACTCGGCCTCAATGGGGGAGAGATCGGGGATGATTTTGCAGTGATGAGAATAGGGTTCAAATTCGTTGGACCAGTGGAGGAGGACGGTGGAGCGAGTGGCGAGGGCTAATAAGTGGAAAGATAGGACGTGGAACAAGATGAAGACGGAGATGGACAGGTTTAGCCAACGGAGATATATAGAGGCAACGGAGCGATTCGAAATTTGTTATGATCTGGAATAGATACAGACCCGTGAATTTCCTTCTTTCAATAAATCAGTTCCATCGGGTATAATGAATGAATGACTAGGATTTATTCTCATATAATATGATGTTCTTACATAAAAGGGTGTTCTAACCTGAATAATTGTTGGTTAACGCAGTTGTTTTTTAGGGTTTTACTTGGGTATGCTCTTCGGTTTATGTTGAGTTTCAGTTAGATAATTTGCTCAAACAAAACAAAAAGTATGATAGTGTGATCATCATTGATAAGATGTAAGAGTTATTAGTTCTCTTCTATTTAACATACAGGAATTGTTAGTTGTTATCTAATTAAATATTACGTTGTAATAAAGGCAAAATACCTCGTTCTTATAACTCTTTCATTCCACTGATATCTTGGGTTGATGAGTGATCTACACCTAAATCCATGTGTTAACCAATGCATTTGATATGTTTTTAAATATATTTTTGTTGGTTGATTGCTAGTTTTAGTTAGGTTTACATTACAAATGGTTTAAATGACCGTTGTTTGTTTTTTAACCTAAATCCCTAGTTTTCTTAACTTAATTGGATCTAATTGACACTTTGTCCTCACGAGTGCTTAAGTCTTCTTTTGTGAGCATATATTCGTAGGTTTCCCGTGAATACTTCGGCGTAGTTTTGTAGAAAGTTATTTGCAAGAATGGTAGTAGATGTTAGAAGGTCATCCGCAAGAGTGGTAGTAGATATTATTAGGGCATTTGCAACATTGGTAGTAGACAGAAGGCTACGAGTCAAAACGTGGTAGTGGATGGAATCAATCCAAGAAGAAGAAGAGATTTGAGTCCAAAATTAAAGACTTAGTGAGGTCGTGCCAGTCAACACGGCCCGTTCCAGAGTTCCTTGTCATGGGATGTTTGATTCAACATAGCCCATGCCGATAAAATGGCCCATGTGGCTAAGTATGGACACGGGCTATGGCATTTAACATGACTCGTGTCACTTTAAAGTCAACATTCGAAGATCAACCCACAGGATGTGAAGAATTATATGCCTCGCCATCAGTTTACTCTTAAATCGACTCACTGCCGATGACTCGCAAGGATAGACTCAGCTTGTGTCGTTCAAAAGAGGAAAATCATACACCCGACCGGTGGCCTGTAAAGATTCACATGCCCGCGTCGTTCAACTGATAAAGGAAGAGTCCTAGCCGATGGCCCGAGACGAATGGCACAACCGCTCACTCAACAGGCAGAGAAAAATCCCTAGCCGTCCACCTGTGTTGAATGGCACGAGTCATGCCAAGAAAATCCAACACGAGTCGTGTACTATAGCACCGACCGTGCCGATGGCTTCTAAGGTTTAGGTCAATTTTTAGGCCTTTCTCAAGTCCTAATTCCCTAACAATATAAATAGAATCCTATGTCTACTAGGGTTTTAGTTTTAGAAGTTTGGTTTTCATTAGTTTCATTCTTCTAAGAGTAGGTAGAGAGATAAAGGGACTAACCTTTCTTTCTATTTTATTTCTCCTTCACTACAAGAAACAGGACATTTTACCTCGGTTCTACGGAACTTCTTACCTTTGCTTTTAGTTCTGGAAGAAACAAGTTAAATAAAGTCAGAGTAAAAGGCATCTTTTTTACTTCAGTTTAGAACCAAGGTAAAAAGTACTTATACCATGGTTTTTAACCGACGTCAGCAGGTTTCGTGGCTGACGTCAGTCAAGGCTAGTAGGCCGACCATGGTAGACCACACATGCGACTTTGCTAAACTTAAATCTGACATCCACATGCATTCGACGTCGGCCGTAGCATGAAGGTATATGATGGGCGAGGAAATACAGCAACGTTGGTCCAATTTGGAGTGATGTCACTGACCATTGAAAATGACATCGTGTGCTGACATGAAACGGCGATTAATACAACGTCATTTTGAGAGGCTGATGTCACAAAAAATTCTGGTTTATGCGACATGGCTCAGGTGTCGTTTTGGCACCTAGTCGTGCAACATCATTGATGAATCAGTTAGACATCGTTTCTCGTACAATATTATAATATTTAATATTTTTCACACACAAAAATTGACTGTTGATTGCCATTACATTTTATTTTTAAAAAACAACATTCCCAATAGATTAACATACAAAAGGTTCCTGTAAAATTGATAGACTGATTGTATTGTTGCTTCCTTGTATACATTGTCTAACATTAACAATTTCAGGGGGACTATGGAAAGGACAAGTCTGTTATAGAAGTCCATCGATAACTCTCACTATCTTATCACAACAGATACATATGTAAAAAATTTATGTTAGGTTTGTGCTGCCCCCAATTGATGTACAAATAATAAAGCCAAGAGCATACAACATAAATCTTAACATGGAATGCTTGAAGATGATATTGCATGATTGAATAATTGCAGTAGCAGGGTCCGAATGATGAGCGACGTCGGATATTCATAGATATTCCGGTCAGTTCCTAGAAAATGTGACGCCGGTAACCATTCGGTCTCATATCATACTAGACAATGAACTGACCGATGTTGCACATTCAACCTGTGTTCATACTAAAATTTGGTTATTGTCCACAATCAGCTCTAATATCAGCCTTTTTCTCACTCTTTAAAAATGGCATGATATTGGGAACACAAACAATATACAATATATAACATGTCACATAGTCAACTTACTTAATTAAAATATTCAATCATTGTTAAAAGTGGAAACATGTAGAAAGTATGTTAAAAAATTGCCAAATGAACATAAAATTGAGTGAAAACTACCTTAATTAATTTGAACCCGGAGATGTTCCATCCTAGGACACTTGTTGATGTTTTGGAGAAGAGATTAGATTGGGCTCTTGAGTAGTTGAAATATTGTGAATGGAGAGGAATGTGTGGAGTTGGGTTAGGAGGAAGTGTGTTGGAGATGAGAAATGGGTCTGGTTGCTGAATATTTTTTAAATGAGATGGGTTTGGGGGGGGGATTTTGTTCCAAATTTTGGCTCAAAATTTCGTTATCTTCTAAAAATTTTAATTCAAGTGACATCCGTTTAGTGTCGGTCAATGGTTGTTATATGCGAACCTTTTGCGACGTCGTTTATATGGGCCGGAGTATAATTTTTGAAAAGTGTCGTAACAAACTCGCTGTTAAGATTGTGGGCCCTTCCAACGACCTATTTATGTCAAATAGGAAAATATTTCTCCCATAAGTGTTAATAACAAATTGTTGTCTCCAACTTTGGATTTAGACTTCTACCAATTCCTTGTAAGGACTTGAGTGCAAAAATGAAACAAATCACCGGTTGTCCCGAACTCGATTACGATCCTCCCAAAAATAACCTTGGTCACCCACAACTTAAACTAATCAAGGGAGTTAAAAAAATTGTCTTATTCTCACATAGACTTTGAGATGATCTTCTCAAATGACCCTCGTATACTTATAAGTAATCATCAAAAATTTACTATAGATCATATACTAGCGCTTTTTAAAATTTTATAGACGAAATTTTATTATGTTTTTATTTCATAAAAAACATGGAACATGAAATTTCATTTTATTCTATAGATCATATACTAGCGCTTTTTCCACCTCGTATACTTATGGTGGAAATTATCGTTCTCATAACACTAATAGTAAGATATTGAACGAAATACTAAGAAAAATGATGGAAGATTACCCTGATTCGCTCCTCTACTAAACAGTACGCATAATCTCCATGTTAAACATTTGTCCTATTGTGCGGGTGCAGAATTAAGAAGTGTAGCGAGCATGCGACGAAGTTAGGGTCATAGCGTAATTTACAAAAATATCGGCATACACTAGCTGAGGAGATTGTGGTTCCGTTCCATTGACCAGAAAATTACCAAATCAGAACATCATGCTTGTGACTTGGTGAATTAGATAAGGGTATCTCCAGTTTTGCATTTTGGCTTCTCCCACTTTGTTGGAGGGATGTAAGTGAAAAAGTTGAAAAGTAAGCCGTCAATCCCAAATTCAATTCCAATCGTCGTTCACGTGATATAGAAACTGACATGATCCTACAGAATATTTCCACAAAATCTTCCGATTAGCCCTTGTATACTAGTAAGTAATCATATGCATATAACTCTACGCCCTGCATTAGCACATTAAAAAATGATGGATGGATTTTCCTTATCTTTTAATTTTTAAAAAAACCTAGAATGTGAAATTTCTTCTGATTCTGTGTGGTAAAATTTATCATCCAAATTAATAACACTCATAGTCAGCTTATTAGTGGAATACTGATAAAAATGAGGGAAGAATACCTGGGTGACCTTGATGCATAAGTCCGAGCAACATGATTGTGACATGTGATTTAGATTAATGGCTATCTCCAATTTTGTATTTATCCTCCCCCACCATCATGGAAGAACCTGATCGAACCAGACGTTAATAAAGTTCATGGACATTAACAATATTAATTAGTAATCACTAATGCAGGGCAAGGGCAACATCACGGGTAAAACACCACATGTGAACTGGTATTTTGCCCCTCTGAAATACTGGTGCGTAAGTATAGCGGTGTACCATAGAAAGTTATAGGCACCGGTATACTATACCAGTGCTACTGGTGCTTATAACTTTCCATGGTACACCACTATACTTATGCACCGTATTTCAGAGGGCTTGTGCAAATGAGTTGTTTTACCAATTCCCGGGTGATTAAAATAAATAAAAATGAGCACCGTTTTTACCGGTGCTCAATTTTAATTAAAAATTTAGAAATCAAAATATTTATTAGAACACAAAAATGCACTAAAATATAGATAAAACATAAATTAAATTCAATGAATACTCAACACTACTAATCAACTAAGGTAGCTAGAACTAACTCTTATTAATCTAAACTAATAAAAAAATGCTTATAACCAAGGTAGCTACATCGATTACAAAAATTAAATTTCTTTGTAGCAAGAAGTGTTGAAGAAAGTCGGAGACTTGCTTCTGTCTTGATCTCCATATCCACCCTACTTATTTAAAAGCCATGCACACCAAGCTCAATAAAAACTTTCTTGACAAAATTTAAAGGAGTAACACCTTGATATAAAATTAAGAGAAGTTAATCAAAATCCCCACACAAAAAAAATTATCCAGACTACAAATAAGAAACACTTACCGAAGGAATTGAAGCTTCTAAAAATGTTTGAACTCAGATTGATAACAGATGAATCCTACAAATCAGAAGCGTTTGAAGCAAGTAAATTCTAAAAAATAATCACACTAAAAAATACACAAATACAAACAAAGAGAGCTGAGACCAACCTCATTTGCAACGGAAATTATACAAATCGATGATGATGAAAACAACACAAGCAGATGGTGGTGGAAAAAAAGTTCAAATGTGAACAAACCATTTGGCCTTACTTAGAACTTTTCTCTCGAATGGTGCAACTCCTGCTTCAGCATCACTTGACCCTCCACCACTCTCTAATCCAGCCTTATGAATTATTGGATCAAATTCAAGTGTGTGAATGAAGAAAATGGAAAATAATAGCCAATCCATAAGAGCATAAAGCAGAGCAAATATTCCAAACATAAAACCCTAAACAAATCAATTAACCAAGTATGAAAATGCAAAGCTCTAATTATCCTAATTAGATCTCCAAGAACATGATATGAATCTACCATACTTTGTAATATCTCCAAAAACATGACATGAATCTACCGTGCCTTGTAATATCTTCTTCAACTACCCCCTTATAAAACTCGTACTCACATTCTACAACCACATTGCAATGAAACCATTTCTAATTTAATCTCAACAAATCCCCAAACCGGTAATTTAAAAAATCCATCATAATAAAGTGAAAAAATCACAACTCACTGGAGTTTTATTGAAATGAGCAGAGAAAGTGGGGAGAATGCGGTCCACTCATACTTTGGTGATGTTTATTTCTTCATTTACGGTGCCCTTGATTGTCGTCCGAGCGATTGAAGCCCGGTGCACAACGTAATCAATCCACAGCATGAGGGGATATTCAATTCAAGGGTTTTAAACTTCTTCGCGAAATCATGTGCTGCGGTGGAGGGTTCGTTACGGTGGTGATGAGGCTTCGTCAACTGTCTCCATGGTGGGTAGGGATGAAATGGTGGAGGTTTTCAGGGGTAGAGGTCGCCAGGGGTGGGTAGAGATGGAGGTTGTCAGGGGCATGGTGATGGAGGCGGAGAGAGTGTACGGTGGTGAAGGATGGGAGGATGATGAAGTGGGAATAGAATTACGGTTTTAGATTATATATATAGGGGAGGGATCATGTGAGAACACCCTTTTATGTGAGAACAAATCTGAGCCATTGAAATAGGTCATCTAATGACTAAACTTTTCCCGAGTTTTATTCCTTCGCTAAGGATATCATGCAGTAACATAACTATTACTTCCTTGCACTTATTCCCAACTTAGAGAAGTAAGATATTTCATACGTTTTCCTTTTTGGCCATTATTTATCAATATTACCACTTTTATAAATTTTCTTGATTGTCACATATATTAATGATCCCGAATTTAGGCTGAAAGTGCAAATATAACCCTGCAATATTAAAAAGTGTCAAAATAACCTTTAACCATGTTGACTTTTTAGTCAACCGGTTTACTTCCACATTTTGTTGAAAATACTATTTTTCCTTTATTATTAAAAAAGGAAATACAAAAACATGGATTGGTTTAGTAAAATTTAAACAAATTTTACCCGAAATTCTCGAAGCGCCAAAAATACAATTTTCAAACACCCAAACCTTTAACTTAAAACACCTACACACATAAATAGAAGCACCTACGCTCAATAATTATTTTAAAAAAAACCTTGCCCGAAATTCTCAAAGCACCAAGAATACAATTTTCAAGCACTCACACATTTAACTTAAAGCACCTATACACATAAATAGAAGCACCTACGCTCAATAATTATTTTTAAAAAAAAACTTGCCCAAAATTCTCAAAGCACCAAGAATACAATTTTCAAGCACTCACACATTTAACTTAAAGCACCTACACACATAAAGAGAAGCACCTACGCTCAATAATTATTTTTAAAAAAAACTTGCCCGAAATTCTCAAAGCACCAAGAATACAATTTTCAACCACCCAACCATTTAACTTAAAGCACCTATACACATAAATAGAAACACCCACACTCAATAAAAAAAACTTGCCCGAAATTCTCAATATACCAAGAATACTATTTTCAAGCATCCACACATTTAACTTAAAGCACATACACACATAAATAAAAGCACATACGCTCAATATATTTTTTTTAAAGAACTTTTCCAAAATTCTCAAAACACCAAAAATACAATTTTTAAGCTCTCAAACCTTTAACTTAAAGCATCTACGCCCATAAATAGAAGCACCCACACTCAATAAAACTTTTTTAAAAAAGAACTTGCCCAAAATTCTCAAAGCACCAAAAATACATTTTTCAAGCACCCAAACATTTAAGTTAAAGCACCTACACACATAAATAGAAGTACCTACGCTTAATAATTATTTTTAAAAAAAACTTGCCCGAACATCTCAAAGCACCAAGAATACAATTTTCAAGCACCCACAACTTGAACTTAAAGCACCTACACACATAAATAGAAGCACCTACGCTAAAAGTTAAAGTTATACTCGTATAATTTCAACTTAAAAATTACACCATTGTTTTATGTTATAGTTTTTAAGTGGTTAAATTACACCAATTTTTTTTAATCACACTTAAGAATTTTTAAAAAGCACCTTAATTTACAATCGAAACACTTACAAGCAATAATTGAAGCACCTTTGAGTTAAACTCTAAGCACCAAGTTACATTTGAAGCATTTACGATCAGTTGTTGAATCACTTGCAAATTGTACTTTAAGCACCAAGTTATTTTGTAATACATACAAGTTATAAAAATAACATCTATAAGTTACATTTGAATCACTTAGAAGCAGTGGTTGAAGCACCTTCGAGTTGAAGCACATACAATTGATGGTTAAAGCACCTATGAGTTGTAATCTAGCACCAAGTAGTTTACTTAGCACATTCAAATTATAAAAGAATCATCTACACAACATTTGAAGTACTTATAAGCGATGGTTAAAGTACTTACGAGTTCTACTCTAAGCACCAAGATGTTTTCGTAGCACATGTAAGTTATAAAAGAAACACCTACTAGTTACATATGAAGCACTTACAAGCAATGGCTGAAGCATCTACAAGGTATATTATAAGCACCGAGTTATTTACGTAGCACACGTAAGTTATGAAAGATACTAGCCACATTTTAAGCACTTACAAGCGATGGTTGAAGCACCTACGAGTTGTTTTCATAATACACAAGTTATAAAATAAGCACCTATAACTTACATTTGAAGCACTTACAAGCATTTATTGAAGCACCTACGGTTTGTACTCTAAGAACCAAGGTATTTTTATAACACACAAGTTATAAAAGAAACATTACATTAGAAGCACTTACAAGTACAATTGAAGGAACTATGAATTATACCCCTAAGCACCAAATTATTTTCACAACACACATAACACACAAGATGGTTCGCCATCTGGATAGCACGCTGGTTAGAAGAATCTTTGTTGGCTCCGGTAGCATGTTGAGGGAGGTTCTTGTACTTAAAATTATGTTTCTTCTTCCCAGCATAAAAAGAGAAGTGAACGAATCCATTGGATCCCTTGACCTTGAGTTTTCTAGCCTTCAGTAGCTCGAGTGGCTTCTCTTAGTAATCATTGATCTCAAAATCACATATATCATACTCTTCATCAGAGCCACTGCTCGCTATCTTTTGGAAACATAGTTCCAACACAAAGAATAATCAACAAGTCAGCAAGTAAAACAAGGTGATGAGACGTTAAATGCATGTATTTTCCGAAGCATTTAACATCTCTTTTGTTATGTTTTTGTTGGATGATTGCAAGATTTAGGTAGGACTACATTATAAGGGTTTTGGATAACCATTTTCGATTTTCGTATCTAAATCTTTCATTTTTGTAACCTAGTTTGAGCCTAATGGATTTTTGGTCCTTATGAGCATCTATATTTCTTTTTGTAAGCTTAATTTGTAGATTGCCCGTAAGCACTTAGGAGTATTTTAGTGAAGGACATTCGCAAGGATGGTATAAGATTGAAGACCACGAGTCAAAATGTGATAGAAGATAAAAGGGTCAAAGAAGGAAGACAAAGATGCGAATGAATTGTGATCTAGAAATTTGAACCGAGTTCTGGAAATGATATGGGAAGAACCAGCCTCTGCCGGTGATACCATTGGATTCCTCTTCTCGATCACTATAAAATAGACTACAAGAACTCTCAAAACAGATAAGTGGTTCACCCGTGGCGAAGCAAGAAAGAGGAGGCAACAGCTCCAATGTGAGCCGCGGACATGTGCTGCGGCCCGCAGCGAATAAATGAAGAAATGGGTTGATCCAGTACTTGCTCTGCTGGATGCGGACATACCCAGCGGCCCACAGCGGGAGAGATAGATTTGGGTCATATTTAAGCCATTTTAGCTCTTTTCTTCCACACTTTTATCTTCCAACCAAATTTTAGTCATCAAACCCCTAGATTTACAATTTTCCCTTAATATTTTCATCATTTCTCTTGTAATTACAATGAATTCTTATGCTTTTGTTATGGGTTTTTCTAATCTAGGCTAAATACACTCTTGGGTGCAATTGGTAAGCATTTTTAGTACGAATTTGTGAGATTTGATTTATCCTATTTTGTGCTTTGATTATCAAGTATATTTTGT
>JAULKK010317770.1:0-11554 GCA_032355705.1 Rubia peregrina
ACCAATCCTATCTATTATAGTTACAATAAAAGGATGAGGCACTATATATAGCCCTCTCCATCTTAAACCCTAACAGTTTTGACCCCATAAACATTTTGGCCCAAACCAGAACAGGAGACAGAATGCCAATAACACCCTAAATAGAGGACAGCGAGATCCCCGTACCAACCTGTCGAAGCGGCTAATACGTATTCAAGGCATACTAACAGTTTAATTATCATGGTGGCCTACAAGGAGGGGGCACAAACACAACTTCGAAGGTAAGGAGTCCAAAACTTGCCCGATGCAATTGGTTCTACAGAGAAGCTTGTGATTACAAGGCTTCATCCAGTGAATACACATACAAGGAAAAAAATCAAGGAGTGGAAGTCCAAGGGGAATGACGCCAAGAAAGAAAGTGAGGCAGTTAAGGACCAAGTGTCAGACAGGACGAAGAGGATAAACATGTGTTACAAGTTTGGAGGTCCGCACTTTGCTTAGAACTGCCCAAAGCATGAAAGAAGGGTGAATGCGATGGTTGCTAGGGATGAGGAATTAAAAGATGTCCCATGCTGGGCAAGCCCAATTATGCTGCTAAGTACCATTGGTATATGTAATCCATTTATTCCCATTAATGATTTTATGTTTATTGCTGCAGAAGTGAATGGGATGGAAATATTTGCAAAGATTGATAGTGGGGAGACCTACAATTTTATTGCAAATATGCAGGCTCACCGTTTGAATCCGAGGGTGGAATATTATGTTAGCCAAGTCAGAACAGTAAATGTGAATCCTCAAAGGATTACCGACACAGTGAATATTGTGATAGGTTTGGACGCCTACATGGGCATCACAACTGTGATGGTGCTGAAGAACATGAATCATTTCGATATTATTTTGGGGAAGCAATTCACGATGAAATCCCCCCCCCCCAACATTTGTGTCTTTCTTGCTGAGGACACCAAATTAAATTGTGAGAGGTGCTAGTGGGATGTTGTCGGCCACACAAAGAGAGGATTGAGAATGACTTGTTGTGAAACAGGTTCGTGAGAAGAATCTTGATGATATGGTGGAATGTTAGAACCGGCATGCTGGCCGGAAACCACTTAGATGAGGGAAGTTTGTTACACCCATTTTGATGAAAATAATTACACATAGCTAGGTGTGTTGCGTGGATGAGAGTAAAGTGCTTAACCGGTGTGTTGGAAAATCGTGGATAAGAGAAAATCATAGGTTAACTGTGAAGACGAAGGAAAATTTCAGTCAGGAAAGAAACTGTGGTGCAACGAGATGCCTTTATAGCTTGGATAAACAAGAAGTGAAGTGAATTAAAGTGGTCAGGGATCGTGTGTTAAGTTTAAGGGTCACAACTAGGTGTGGTTCCTTGTTGGCACAGATATGGTGCGGCTAAGTTGTGAAACAGTGGAAACTTGGTTGTTAGACACGAAAATGTGGGAACCTAGCAGTTAACCCTAAAAAGGTGGGAAGCTGGTGGCTAAGGAATGAAATGTTGCATGAAGCGTTTAGGGAAACTGTGGAGATAACCATGAAATGCGAAGAGACACGATGGTAAACAGGTGCAAGTCCTTGTTGTTTGCTTCCAAGAGGTGTAAAGTTCCAAGTCCTAAGTGATATGTACTTTGTAGTTTTAGCCTATAAATTGGTATGTTAGGCAAATACCCCAAGAGGTATATTTGGTGGTTTGTGTTTTCAACACTAGAAAATCTATTATATGTTTAAAGTATGTTAAATATACAAAGGTTGAAGTCGGTTCCGTGAATACTTTGAGTACTTTGTTTACTTTTCTTTGTTTGAACCTTTATTATAGGACGATGTCAAACTTAGTGCACTACTACAAAAGAGAGCTATCGTAATATTTTTCTTGCAACACTTATTAAATATGTTACAATAACTTATAAATTATTACTTAAACCTTTGAAAAGTGTTACATAAATCTTGAAATGTGTTGTGTTAGATCTAATGCAATATCACCTTAGCTAATACTTGTAAAAGTGTTGCAATATGTGCTAATATTACTCTATCTGTCACGTTTCAATATGCAATTTAACTATTTATTTAGTCAAAACTTTCAAACTTTGACCCTAAACTTGAATTGTATACAAGTATAAATATTATTGTGTGATATATTGTTAGATTCATTATAACATATATTTTCAAAATATCATATTTTCACAAGTATTCTTAAAGAAAAATATTAAAGATCAAACATTTTTCAAGTCAACTGTGAAAAGTCAAAAGGTGAAACTTGAAATGGGACTGAGGGAGTACTAAGTTGAACCTATCGTAAACTTTTACAAGTATTGTCTTAGGTGATGTTGCATTAGATCTAACGCAACACTTTTCAAGATTCATGTAACACTTTTCAAAGGTTTAAGTAACACTTTATAAGCTATTGCAACAATTTTAATAAATGCTGCAAGAAAAGTGTTACAGTAGCTCTCTTTTGTAGTAGTGGTGTATGGTATTTTTAGAACGTGAGAAAACGGTCTAACACCTATTAGTTTATGGATATACAACACTTCCCCAAATTCTTCTTCCCAGCTCTCACAATATCACATGGGAGAAATTTTTTTATAGTAATTTTATATTTAAACTTTAATGTTTCATTTATGCATCTGTTTCATTTTAGTTTATTAATAAATACAAAAGTTTCTCTAACTTTTCTCTCTTGCCTATACATGGCGTTTAATATTGAGAAAACTGCATATATGACCATACATGATTCACATAAGTGCAAATATAACCTTATAATAATATAAAGGGCAAATATAACCCAAGATAGTTAGTGTATGTGAAAATATAACCTTTTCCTAGAGTTTGAGATCAGATTGGGTTTAAAAGATAAATTTACCCCTCTGTAAAAAAAAACAAAAATCAATGAAATTACATTTATACTCCTTAAGCCCTAATCTCCTTCATCTTCATTATTATTTTTTTACACCCGCAACTCTTCTTCATTATTCTCTTCCTGCGCATGGTCACCCCGCCAGAGAGTGAATTGCCACATCATCAAAGAGCCTTTGTGGATTTGGAAGCAAATTGCCACCCAGCCTGATTGGTAAAAGGGCGCTCGTGGTGGAATAAAATATGTTGGCGTTGCATATTTATGGTTTAGGGCGTCGTCCAGGGGCTTCAACCACTCATAGTTGCTCAAATTTCTTCTTCTTCTTGTATTTCTTATAGTTTCTCGATTGTTGGGGCTGATGGAAGCAGGCCAAAGCGGAATGATTGATCAGGGAGGCTAATGGGTGGTAGAGGCGGGGGCAAAGCTGACGGGACCGATGGTTAACGGGTCAGAGTAGCAAGGGGACGCAGAACCCTAGTGGTGGAGGTGGGGGGTCTGATGTGGTGTGGTGGAGGGGGAGAGGGTTTGATGTGTGGCGGGAGGAGGGTCTTATGTGGTGTGGTGGCGGGTCTAATAGGTGGGATGTGGTGATGTGACGAAAGGGATGATAGGTGGCAGGTCGGGGCGGCGGGGGGAGTGAGGTCGGGGGAGGCGCAACCTTAGCGGCGGAGAAGGTAATATCAGAGATAGAGCAGCGGCGATGATGGAGGTGGAGTGGCGGAGACAGTGTGGCGGCATGGTGTGGTGTCGCTAGGGGATAATTATGGGTCTAGGATCCGACCTAGACCCGTTGGGTCGGGTATGATCTGATAGGGATGCTTCCGGTGGTTGATTCTTTTTCTTCTGCGATTTGTCACTTGTACTCAGCGAACCGTTGCTTGTGTTCAGCGATCTAGATGGCTTATGCAGGGTGTTAATTATGATACTGGATTTTGCTCAATTGGGAGGTATATACCATAAGTTTACCCAACCAAGAAGTCGTGGCAAGCTAACTTTTTATCAATAAGCAAAGTACGTTATGAGCTGGGGTAGTAGAGCAAGTGTAGTGGTGTTTTAGGTTGTGATAAAAAGTTGGCTGCGAAGCGAGGAACGACTTTGTGGGTAGAGGCACATGGGAAGGTGTGACCGAATTTTTAATTCCTTTTTTTCTTTTTTCATCAGGAGGTAGTTGTTAGTGGCCTGAATAATTATGGATGAAATTTGAAATATAGTAGGATTGGTAAGGTGCTCACAACAATTGTGTTTTTAACGGTCATTTCAAAAAATGTGCTTAAATCAAGCGTATTAGTTTACCATGGTGTTTCCAATTAACTAGAAGTGGGTTAAGGTAAAGTCATTTTTTTTGCTTCTTGTGTCTAGATTATTGAAGTATGGTGGGATGGGGCGGTAGTAGTAATGGTTTACTTACTTTAATTGATGTGGTTTTGTTGAGGGAGCATTATCCCCATATGATCGGTTGTGAAATTAGGATTCCCTGCACCGGTTACGTGGTGCTGAGAGAGACCTCCATCTGTTTTTTCAGTGTGTGTGAACATCACTTGCAATATGGTCTAACCCTACTCGTTCCAAATTTCATTGTGAGCGTGTTTGAATATTATAGGGTTGCTCTTACTCAATTGCATCCATGGGATGTGGCTATGCTAGTTGGTCTTAAGCTGGTGTGCTGCAAGTGTGGAGTTTTTTCCTACATTTTATCATGATATGTGTTATATTGTGTTCATATTTTGTGGGATTATTGTGATTTTATTGAGATATAATTTGCACTTTAGGTGTTTTTGTTGCAGAAATTCATGGATTGTAAAGAATTGAGAGAGAGCTATACATTGTATTCTTTTTCCCTTAACCAATGATTTTTTTCCCATTGGATTTTTTAGGTTAAGGTTTTTAATGAGGTGATGTGCTCCAATGGAAAATGTTCATATTTTATAAGACATTATTCCTGGGATGAGGAAGAGAGGCAAAAACAGAATTGCTGAAGTTATGAGGTGAACAGTGAATTATAAAAGAGATGTGGATTTGAAGAAACTAAAGATGTTCACTTCTCATATTGATAAGGATTGTCTTATCTCTTTCCGATTGAAATTTTTTACTTTTATGAATTTGTTAATTAGAGTAAGAATAGGTTTTATTATATTTTATTTCCTTTCTTTCGGAAGAAGAGTCCGACTGTAATTTGGTTTGGGTTTCAACCGTGTATATACACGGACAGCAGGGGACATTAGTTTTGTTAACGTAATTATTTGGTTTCACCATACTTGTGCGCATCATTGATCAAGCATCAAAATTTCTGGTTTGATTTTCTTGTTTTTTTTAATTAAAACCACCATATGGTGGTGAGAAATTTATTGGGCTCCCAAAAACCTGAAGAAAATGCTAAAGATGCCTGAGTTTTACAACCTGAGAAGTAGTAATCCAAAATAGACCACTGAATGAACTAGCTAAGTTTCATTAAAGAAATTGTGCAGAATCAATCATATATCTACCTCGCGTTGCAAGTAAGTGAATCGTAAAAACGAAACACAAGTCTGCCTCGCATGTGATATTCAGTTTTAGGCGCATTCTAGAGAATCGATGAAAATCGAGACTCAGTTTAGCACCTAAAATGTGAATAATTCTGCGAACTTGTTCTCCACTGATTCGGTTGTCCTCCTTTTGGTCCATGAAGTTCTTCAGTTGGCTATCACCAGTTTGCACCATGCCATCAGTGTTTGACCCATAAAGATTGTCATCTCCATGAACTGCTGAAACCTGACACAAAGAGAAGTTAGAGCAGTAAACCGTATAAATGATGTTACACCTCCCTAACATATGGAAATTCTCTAGCATCAAGATTAACTAGTCCTTTAGCCATTTGTGGTAATGAATGATGTGTAAACACACAAGTGGATTTAGTTGTGCTAGCTAATTTCGCTAGGTAATCTGCCACAGAGTTTGATTCACGGAGTTTGATTCGCTAGGTAATCTGGTTTGATTTTCTTGTTTTGTTATTATTATATAAATTATGTTTTGTTTTTATATTATTTGTTTATTTAGTTTCATTATTATGAGTAACTAATTTTTATATCGGCATGAAATATCGAGCATTAGTTTATGAATCGTAAGACCTAATTGTTTTATAGTTGATTCTTATGTGTTCTTGATTGTTCTTGGTTGTTTAAGCCTGATCAACTTGAATAATATTGAAATAATGCTATCTAATTCCACCAATACGTAATCGTTGGAAATGGTTAGTAAGTAGCGAGTTCTTGTGAAAAAATAACTAACTAGCTAAGACTGTAATAGCTCGATGAGGAACAATTAAGCGTGCATTACCATTTGCTTTTACTTTGGTAATTGTTGTATCAGGTTCTTTTGACTCTTAATGCTATCAAGGTGTGTATCTGGTTTAGTGAATACTTTCTCGGGGAATCTTAGTAAGGGAAACAATTGATTAATAATAATTGGTCAATTGTCGACAAGGTAAGAAAGAATTTGGAGGGTTAAACGTACCTGCTTTCCTATAACTGATAGATACATATGAATTAATTTATCATTGCTCCTATGATCGATGTTTAACTAATGTGAGTTATTCTGAGACGATTGCATTCTTCATATATTTTCTAAATATTTATATTTGTTAGTTTGCTTTTTAATTCATATTTGTTATTAGTTAGTTTGCATTATTAGTTTAGATAAAATCTTGAACATTAATGCGTGGTGGCTACACCAAAACTGTTTTGTATTAGTACGTAATTTATTATAGTTATTGATCTGTTCCTCGTGGGATCGACTCTTCTTACTACTGTGCTAATCTCATCTATAGAGTTTGTAAATTATTTTGTTAAGTGAAATGACAGTTCACCATATCACCTCTGTCGGGTGGATGTGATGTAGTCTTGGATGACTTTATATCTTGTGACATCGAAAGCTGATCTCGTGCAAGGGTTTCTAAGTGACTATGGTACTTGCGGTTTTTTTAATGTTAAATGTTATGGCAATGACTCGATGTCATTTTGATATGACAAGGTGTCTGTGGGTAGGGAGGCCAAGTGGAAGAAAGAAAAGAACTCTATCAGAGAGTTGGCTTTTTATTCGATAGAGATAGAGACGCCTAGGGGAAGAAAAGATACTCCATCTATTCCAAACTATTATTGAGAGAGAAATTTGACGGCAAAATTTCTACAGTAGAAAAGGTAAAAATGGCTTAATCAAAATTAAAATCATCATTAAAACCAAAATTCGTCCGAAATTAACCAAAAGAACCCTAATGAATTACAAGAACAAAAGAGAATATTTTTAAAAAAACAATTTTTTTTATAGAAAGACCCGTAAATCTTCAATTTCTTCATTCAATGTTGGTTCTTCATTCTTCGTCACATGGAAGATCATAAATGGGTGGATTGTTCTCTACATCAAACACCATCCACAACCAAAACAACCAATTTATCCAGAGTCAATAAATCATCGGAAAAAAAACAAAATTCACAGGAAATAAGTAAATAAAACACATAAGCCTATTGAAGAACTCGGTTGGAAAGGTTATTGATGCAGTCAGAATATCGAAGAGATTCGCAAGCACGAATCTTGAAGAATAATTAAGGCCTGTAAGCACGAATCCTAGATTTTGGTTCTGGAATCTACCAAAGAGAATAATCTCAAAATAATATTATGATTAAATGAATAAAATATCAGAACATGAGGTCTTTAAATACTAAAAGGAAAAACAGAAATAATAAAGAAAAGGAAATTTTGGAAATAATTTCCAAAATAAAAACAAAATCGTAAAATAATTTAAAATGGTAAATTGCCGACCCTGCATCAGTCTCGTCCACCTCCGAAGAACTCGACCCCGAGTTCTCTTCAGGATAGAGAACCTCATCCTCATGGTACTCATAAATATCAGCCACGTTAAAAGTGTTGGAAATACTCATAGTATCCGGAAGAGCCACACATAAGCATTATCATTAATCTTTCGCAACACCTTAAACGAACCATACTTTGAGATTACTGTACCAATTGGGAATCGTTCATTACACAAGAATACCATGATGCCATCTCCTTCCTTGAAAACCTTGAGTCTCTTACGCTTATCAACAGTCTCCTTATTCTTCTTCCCAGTAGTCTCCAAACGAGCCTTAACATATTCCTTGGTCTCCACAATCTCCTTAGCCAAATTTTCTTCAAGAACGGGTAATAACGTTTAAAGACCAGTATTTTGAGACTGGCCTTTAGAAACCTGGCAGACATAACACTTCTTGACAATGGTGCTCACGTCCCTCTTCAACTGCGGCCAATAATGCCTCTCCTCCAAACTAGAAATCATCTTATCTCTTCCCAAATGACCACTAAGACCACCACCATGTAAATCTTGAATTAGTTTCTCCCTCAATGAAGAGTTAGGGATGCACAATTGATCTTCTTTGAACAAGTAGCCATCACGAACATGATAATCTGCTCCATTAAGGTTGCTCTAATTGCACTTCGCTCATATCTCCTTAAATTCACCATCCTCCTCATACAGCTCCACTAGACATTTAAAACCGACTATCTCATGTGACAAATTAATTAACAAAGAAGCCCTCTTACTCAAAGCATCGGCCACCCTGTTCGACTTCCCTGATTTATGCTGAATAATGAAAGGAAAATTTTACAGAAAACTAACCCATCGAGCATGCATCTTATTAATCATTTTCTAGCTATGGATAAACTTCAAAGCCTAATGATCGGTGAACAAAATGAACTCCCTCTGAATCAGGTAATGCTCCCACTACCTTAGAGCTCTAAAAACATCATAGAACTCCTGATCATAAGTACTCCACTTCTGCCAAACCTCTGTCAGGTTTTCACTGAAAAACGCCATTGGTCTCTTCTCCTGGGATAGCACAGCTCCAATCCCTATGCCACTGGCATCACATTCTGCTTCAAAAACCTTATCAAAATCAAGCAAGCTAATACCGGCGCAGTACACAACTTTTCTTTCATCAAGGTGAAACTATGTTCCTGCTCAGGACCCCAACGGAATTTTCCCTTCTTCAAACACTCAGTTATGGGAGCAGTCACATCACTAAAAATCTGGACAATACATCTATAAAACATAGCCATACCATGGAAACTACGCACATCTATTACAGACGTAGGTGCTGGTCATTCCTGAATAGCACGCACCTTATCCTCGTCAACCTGAATTCCATCTTCCCCAACAACGAAACCCAGAAAAAGCAACTTGTTGGTGTTGAACGTACACTTTTCCAGGTTAATGTTCAACTTATTTTCGAGCAAAGCTTGCAACACCTGCCTCAAATGCTCTAAATGCTCTAAATGCCCCTCTTTGGTCTTTCTATAAATCAGGATATCATCACATTAAACCACCACAAAAGAACCAATGAAATGGCGTAAAACCTTATTAATCAACCTCATAAAGGTACGAGGGGCATTGGACAATCCGAAAGGCATCACCAACCACTCGTACAGTCCATCCTTTCTCTTGAAAGCCGTCTTCCACTCATCTCCAAGCTTTATACGAATATGATGATATCCACTTTGAAGATCAATCTTCGAAAACACCTTCGAACCCGTCAGCTCATCAAGCATGTCCTCCAATCGAGGAATTAGAAATCGATACTTGATAGTAATCTTGTTAATCGCCCTACTATCAACACACATCCTCCACTAATTCCCCTTCTTAGGAACAAGAAGAATGGGAACCACACAAGGACTCATACTCTCACGAATGAACACTTTCTTCAGCAAGTCTTCAATCTGTTCCCTTATAATCTCATTTTCCTTTAGACTCATACGATAGTGTGAGAGATATAGCAAGCAAGATCCGGGTACCAAATCAATCTGATGCTAAATATCCCGCATAGGAGGTAACTCACTTGGAAGCTCGTCACCAGTTAACTGCTCGAGATCCTCCAAAATTGCCTGAACGTCCACTGGAATCGATGCCTCCTCCTTCTCAACACTCAGCAACCCCTTTATCACCACGAGATAAAAACAACTAGCTTCACCAACAGCCTCATCAACTTCATCTTCACCTCCCTGAAAATTCGACTGCTTATTTCTTGCGACACTATCAAAATGCTGAACAGGAGCTATAGCAATCTTGTGCCCGCCCCATGCAAACAACATGACGTTGGAACGCCCCTTGTGCGTAACGTCATTATCAAGCTGCCAAGGCTGCCCCAACAACACATGACACACATCCATATCAAGCACATCACATATCACTTTCTCTCGAAACAGGAACACTACAAATTAACGTTACCCTAACCTAATTACCCTTACTAACCCAACCTAAGGTATAAGGTTTTTCATGATGCTCAGTGGGTAATTTCAGATACTCAACTAATTTCACAGAAATAAGATTTTGAGAACTACCATGGTCCACAATTAAATTGCACAACTTATTAGTAATCGAACAGTGGGTTTTGAAGAGATTCTTACGCTGCCCCTCGTCCTTGGATGATAACAAAATCCGCTGCAACACAATGCTGATTTTCTCAGTTGTCTCCTCTTCGGCGAATTCAACTCCTTCATACTCATCCGCTTCATCATCCTCGCCATCCTCTTCCATGAGGGCCACGGTCCTTGATGGGAAAACATTCGACATGTGTCCCACACCACCACAACTAAAACACTTTTCACCACGTGGCTTGGAATACGGGTTAGGTTGTCTTTGCACCGGTGCTCGGGCTAGGAACACCCTCTTATCCTGCGCACCACTTGAACCACTCCCACCTGCACCAAGGTTAGACTTCTTGGTCAACGTTACCTTCTCTTTACTTCTGGAAGAATCGACATTGATTTGGGGCTGAAATTTTTGAATGCCTGAATTGCTACTACCTCCACCACGAGGGGAATTCTCCATCATCACTGCCTTCATGACCAATGTTTGAGCCTCAGTCACAGTCTGCACGGTCTGTAACCTCATATTCTCTTGAATTGAAGGTTTCAAGCCACTGATATACCTAGCCACTTTCTGATTCTCCGACTCACCAAGTTCATTGCGTTCACTGTAACGCATGAATTCAGTCGTGTATTCCTGAACTGACCTCCGTCCTTGGGAGCATTCAATGTACAACTTGTACAAAATTTGCTCATAATCAGCAGGCAAAAATTGATCTAGCATCAACTGTTTCATCTTCCTCCAAAATCTGATAGGATTCTTGTTCCGCTTGCATCTTAAGTCAGCCAGCCTGTCCCGCCACACATCAGTCGTACTTTTCAACTTAACCTCGACCATCTTGACTTGCTTGTCCTCAGGAATTTCCTTGACCTTGAAAAATTGATCCATTTCGATATGCCAATCCAACAACTCCTCGACACCCTTGCATCCATAAAAGAAGGGGATGTCAGCCTTAACCCGGTGATCAAGATTGTTCCGTCAATTTCCCTGGTTCATCACAGTTTCCATGTCGGTTAATTCATCATCCGAACTTGATGAATCATCGACAACATTCTCCCCTTCGGATTCCTCTTGGTCGATCGCTCGCCATTACTTAAAGCCTTCACTCGCACAGACAATGCCTCCATATGCCTACTCAATGCAGCCAGTGATGCGATTAAGAGCATTCCCTTCCGCATTGGTTAATGGTTGATCACTCATAGTGAATCAATGGAAAAGGTCAAGGAAAAACCTGCTCTGATACCAATTGACGCAGTCAGAATATCGAAGAGATTCGCAAGCACGAATATTGAAGAACAATTAAGGTCTGCAAGCACAAACCC
>JAULKK010317780.1:0-11553 GCA_032355705.1 Rubia peregrina
AACACCGAGATTTTACGTGGTTCACCAATTGGCTACATCCACGGCCGACCAAGATCGGATTCCACTAGAGAGAAAAAGCCAGAATTACAGATTTTCTACTCTCTACCAATCCTATCTCTGTTAGAGTTACAATAAATGACGAGGTACTATATACTAGATCTCCACCTTAAACCCTAACGCGTTTGGGCCCAACAACATTTTGGTCCAAATCAGAACAGGAGACAGAATGCCAATAACAGTCCAAATAGCGGACATGCTATACGGTCGGGTCATACTAATACATATTCAAGGCATACCTACAATAGTGACAGAACAAGTAAAACAAGAAAATGCAGAATAGTGAACAAAACAAGTGGTTTCACACACACAAAAGGCCTCGTACATTCTCAACAATTGGTTCCAGGAATAAATACTACTGCTACTCCAAGTAAAAGGACATTTGGACTCTGTTCTTCACCATCCCACAAAAAGGCCTCATTTCCTCCCAGAAATAAATACTGCTACTCCAAATAAAAGGTGATTTGGAATCTGTTTACACCCAGCTTGCTCGGGAGCGCAAAGTTCGGGCCTCATACTGGGGATGACCCATTCGAAATCCATTGGTGGGATGAACGATGATTGGGAGCTCTCCGCGGCACGATTTGCAGCCATCAATAGTAGTTTTAGTTTTACCTTCTTTCAAGAGACGACAAGTAACGATAATCAGACGTCTCGGCAAAGAATGAGAGTAATGCATCTCAGCAAAGAAGAGCTGCGGTTGAGCGTCCATTTGCGGCTTGGCAGTAAAGTTGCAGTGTACCCAAAATGCATCAACCATGAAGGTGACGTAATCCAAAGCTTCAACCAGTTCATAGTTTGTGCCGTTTTTCTTGTTGTAGTACTGCAATCCTGTCTCCGCGTATGTACGACTCTGACGACGATACTCAGCCTCCTCCTCCGGGGAGAGAGTGTCGTCTTCATCATCTGAGTATGTTTGCCTCCTTTGCCTCATGTCTTCTTCATCATCAGAGTCCATCCAAAAACGGTATGGGTCGCAGCATCCGTATTTCAATTCTTCCAACGTCGGCCCCAAATCCTTCAATTCTCTACACTTCTTACTTGATTTCTGCAGAAGATGATCGGAGCCTCTTTTCCCCATCTTTTTGTGACGGCGATTTCACACCCTGCATTTAGGAACTTAGGTGGGGATTGAAGGTGGGATCCGTAAGAAATTAGGAGTAGAAGGTGCGGATTTCGTACCCTGTTTATAGGCGATTTCCTTTTCCTTCTTTCTCTCGGAAACGTTTAGTTTTAGACTTGGTTTATTGTTCTCCTTTCCTTCTTTCTCTCGGAAACATTGATTGGGCTTCTAATACCTAAATGGATTTGATCACCACTGTTGGATTAAACAAACAACCGTAAATAAAAATAGGCAGCCCGGCCCGGCCAGCCCAGCCCAGCCTTAGTTAACTTAGGGCAAAAAGTGACTTTTATTTTGGCATGTGTCACATTGGTTGAAAATATAAAATATCAAATTCGATCAAATTCTTTTATATCTTTATTTAAATATACTAGCGGGAGTCCGACTGTGCACTGCACTGTATTTTTTATTATTGGGATAAATTTTCATGTAATTTCAATAGCTTACAATAAATTGATTTTTTATTTAATTATAAGTTTTAGCCATCTAATATAAATAAATTATAAAGTAAAATAATCAATTTAGTTATAAATGAAAATAAACGTTTTATTTTCCAATATGGTATGGTTTTGAGACCATTATATTATTCACATTTAGTTTGAGGCCTTTATACATGGCAAAATCTTGTAGAAATTATGTTTTCACATCGTTATGGAAAGACGGATTTTATTAGAATAATATAAAAGTTAAAAAATTTAGTTGCAATAATAAAAATTTATTATGCAACATTTTAGATTCATATATAGAACAAAGGAGACCCAAGACCCGTGGATATACATCGATTTCTTACTCATAAAATGAATTTTTCTTGGCAACTTGGACAACTAACTCATTTATCAGAAATTTTAGAGACAGAAAAGTGAATGCAGTTTATATGATCCGACAAGAAAGAGCCCCTCTGACACACACTAAATGGATGGCTCCAAAGTAATAACATTAGCGGCACTTTTATTATTAACAATCAATTCACCAGATACCTAATCTTCATTCTTATAATTCGCAGCTGATGAAAATCCAGAAGTAAACATATGACATTTTAAGTTTTAATGCCACTGAGGTATGTGTATTATGTAATGCTGCACAGACAAAACCAAGTGGTGGTAATTTCAATGTTGTCATCCTCATAAGAACCAGACTGTATCTACATTTAATGGTCGGCCTGTTCTATATGTACAACTTCAACAACTCGAATCATATTAGGTATTCGTAATACATCAAGAATAGGCCATCCGAGCATTCCTTTGGAAGGTTCTGGATCAAGAGATAGAACCGCAACAAATCTTCCTTCGACACTGTGTCTGCATCCACCACGTCATCTCCACACGTTAGAATCCACATGTCTCGCGACTTCACTCTCTTTATGCTGCCCCGGCAGAAGGGGCATGACTCTGATCTCGTGTTCCTACAAGTAGTTTTGGATATCAGAATTTTATCTTCCGGGTCTAAGGGAAACAATGTAGAAGAGAACTTGAGATGTGATGTCAAACTTACCAATCGTGCAAGCAATTTATGCACATGGTGTGGCAGCAGTTGTGAAGGATCATACTGGTGCCACCCTCTAAGCATGTCCCGCATTCATCTTCTCTCTCGGGATCATAATTGGTGAATGCGCTGCCTACTTCCAGTCTTTTATTCTTGCAGATGCTTTCAGCTCCATTTAATTCTATAAGGTCCTCGTGAAGTCGTTGTAGTGATGGCATTATAATGATTGAGATGAAATGAAACTCGTTGAGGCTACCACTATACCGATAATCAATCTTTTTTAAGTATCAGATGATCATTATAATGGCTGAGATGAAATGAAACCTGTTAAGGCTACTAATGTACTGGTACTCTATTTCTTTTTTAAGCATTAGATAATCTCGCCACACAAGGTGCATTGTCCTCATTTATTTATCATGATATATACAAGGTTCACAATTCAACTGACCAATGACAAAAGCTAAAGAACATAACATAAAAGTCGCTGATACTTGCTTTCCTAGTGTACCTAGATATCTTCGGTCTTTCCATCTGCGTAAACCTGAAGAGGCATGGACAAGGAACATTCCTTCGGTCTTTTTCTTGCATTGAAATCAACCAAGAGCACGAATTCCATGCGTAACGGATAATGACTGATCTAAACTTATAGATATCGCGGAAGGAGACATGTACAATAATAATCCATCAATTGGTGTAAGAACGGAAAGAATGAAGCCAACTGGTTGTAAACTGATTTCATTTGAAGGCGTTCACCTCCTTTTGCTCTAGGAATTTCAGCAGCTCTAATCAAGAAACAAAACAAGAACATGTTAAACATATGAATCTGCATAAAAGTAGAAAGAATCACAATTTCCAGACCAAAGAAAACAATCAAACAACAAACACCAACAAAATAAAATCATTAACTTAGACACTATCATTCCACCAGCACTAACTTCAAAGCTCATAAGTCACAATACAATGTTTCACCAGCCAAAGGCCATGGAGAAAATTCCCCAAAAAATTCCCAATTCTAGTAAGCTTTTAACTCATAGGAAGAATATCCAAATTAAGAAAGCAAGAAAAGTAGGAAAAAGATACCAGCAACCCAACTATCAGCAGTTTAGCACCTTTTATAAAACTGGAATAAATCCATCCAAGTCAAAGGTATTTCCTCTAAGAAACAAACTAAACAAGCAAAACCCAATTGGGTTAGACACTATCATTCCACCAGCACTAACTTCAAAGCTCATAAGTCACAATACAATGTTTCACCTAGCCAAAGGCCATGGAGAAAATTCCCCAAAAAATTCCCAATTCTAGTAAGCTTTTTAACTCATAGGAAGAATATCCAAATTAAGAAAGCAAGAAAAGTAGGAAAAAGACACCAGCAACCCAACTATCAGCAGTTTAGCACCTTTTGTAAAACAGGAATAAATCCATTATCCAAGTCAAATGTATTTCCTCTAAGCAACAAACTAAACAAGCAAAACCCAATTTCCTGAATCCCATGAAAAAATATCACAAAAACAACTCAGCACCCAAAAGGCAAAAAAAAACCCTCAAACATATCAACTTTAACCCCTAAAATTACTCCACAAACAGCTCAATAAGAACCAAAACAACCAAAAATAGCAAAAACCCCAGACAACATACAATATAAAATAGCACTCACAGAGCATTGGCATGATGAATATCAGCTTCCAGAACCTTGATGGAATCCAGATAAGAAGCCCTCCCCAGTTCATAATACATCACCTCCACCCCCCAACAAAAAGGCACCCTAGAAATAAAGAAAATTAGCCCTCTCATTTTCCCAGAAAATAAAGAAACACCCCCTTTCGAGTAAGCTGAATCTAAAAGACATGGGAATGTACTTTTGTAGGAGCTTGCGAAAACCACAAGGCCTAGTAAAGGACAACAACATCAAACGAGAAAGAATCTATGTAATAATAATACTACTGTAATAATAATATATTCTTATAGATTACTATAATTATTATTCTTCTTCTTCAATGAAACTTAGAATTCAACAAAAGCAACATTTCGCTTTAACCACTTCTTTACCATTCTTTCAAACCAAGTAGGGAGTATTTAACATATTTGCAGCACCATCCCAATTAACTACCATGCTTTCTTCTGAGTTGATCGTCATCTCCCAACTTCTTAGATTTCTTCTAAATCTTACTACTCTTAGTTTCATCATCATCTTTTGTAGGACCACCACTTTCATGCAGCTTTGTTCTTCTAAATACATTCTTGGGTTTGGTCAATTTAAAGTAACTTTTCATCTTCATAGACACACTTCACATGCTGCTTGCGTTCAGTGTTTTGATGATCTACATCACCAATGCCAGTGCATCTGTCATCAATGTCCTCATCACACACAATCTTAGAATATTTTTTGGGTTTCTCCTTGCCAGAAGCACCCTTATTGTCTTTGGGAACCATTTTCCCTCCATCATGATATTTGAAGCAAATCTGTACGTATCGCTAAGTTAATTATAACTCTGAAGCTGGGGTTGCAAACAGTAAATGCTCCTTTTCATAAAGGTTCAACATTCAACAGTCAGAACAGGTTATCTCCATAAACTACTTTCAAACAAATGTTCATAAAGCAGATTATGCTAATACTGACAATAGTAAGAAGACCAAGAGACAACAATATAATAGCTAAACATGAAAGTTCTTACAAGAAACACATAATTCCTAAATAAAACTACATCCAAATGGATATATGCAGATTACAGATAAAAGCTAATTATTTTGTTGAACTTTTAATCCCTTTCACAGTGTAATCTCCAAGCTTTGAGACACTAATTGCGAAGTGCATAGAATAAAGTTAACACACCAAACATATAGATTTTCCCTAATCAATATTATGCCTTCACAGAAAAATGAGTTGCATTTACTTATTTATTTTATGATTGTATTACAATATGGCACCGATGTTCATAAGTATCAGTCGCATGCAAAAGCAACACAGCTAAAAGAACATATTCAATGTGACCAAAACATCATTTCTGAACTTGGACTAAATGCTGACAAATAGACACGTATAACGTTTATTGCTTAATCTCCGAATGGGAAAATATATGAAAGACTCCCTAGATCATTGATGTACCTGTGCAACAAGCGTGTTGGAGTACCACCTGGTTTGTGAAGCTTGAATATAATCGATGTATTTTCTTCAGAAAGGTGTACATTAATACCACAATATAATTGGCCTCAACTGGAGTCTGTCATGGACCTGAGTCATTTCTTATTGTGGAAGCATAAAATAGAACAATATCCAGTTCACAAAAATCAATAACAGGATCAGAGCTTTTCTTTCGTGCACGGAAGAAGAGAAGTGTTGGGGAATTCCTCAGCCTGCATTAGAAGCATAACAATTGAACTTCACAATACACCATCATCACAACAAAAATCAAAATAAAGCTTAACAAAAAAGTGCTTCAATTTTTTTTTTCGAGATTATGTCCTTTCACATGAGACATGACTTAGAGCCAGCCAAAAAAGGTGGTGCCAAGAAGCTTTAGCATGGGCCACATAGAATAGCATGACCCATGCTTTGCAAGAAGGCCTCGTGCAACTAAGTATGTACATGAGAAATGCCACCTTGCACAGACTGTGCAAATCCCGGTTCAATATGTAAGGCCAGACGCAAAGATTTGAACACTCGTGCAATCAGTTGCCCAGAAATAGACTCCTAGCCAGCGGCCCACGATGTTTTTCATATCCCGCACCATTCAGAAGGTGAAATTGAGCTTCCAGCAGGTGACCCTCAAGTGTATACATATCATATGTTGTTCAACCGCGAGAAAGTGCCCCTAGCCGGTGGTCATCAGAGTTATGCGCGATTGGGCGCTCAGAAAGGCCAGAGACCGGCATCCAGCCGGCTGCTTATGTTGTATTACACGAGTCATGTAATATAGTGTGGCCCATTCCAAAAGAATGCTAGGGTTTAAATTGCTCTTTTTGGGCTTCTTTTAAGGCCTAATTCCGAGTATTATATATAGGAGCCTATGTTTACTAGGAAGAAGTTTGGCTAGTCTTAATTTTATTCTCCTAATTTCCTAAGAGTAGGTAAAAGGAGACTAACCCTTCTCTCTTAGTTTCACTCTCTTTTTTCCCCCAAGGGCATTGAATCCAATAGATCAATTCGGTTCAATGCTTAGGGAGTAGTGACTTAGCTTGGGAATTTATATTTGTATTCATGACATGATAGTTATTTTGTGAGATTCTAAGATCTTCCTATCCTTTAATGCTAGTTAATATTGTGCTGACTTGTGCCTTATATTATTGTTAAGTGCAGGATTGATATACTATGTTGTATACACCTTAGTGTACTTTCTTTGTATGATGCACTATTGTTGTCCCTTAAGGCGTGTTGACTAGGGTAATAAGGCGTGTGAGAAGTCCGCGACTGTGTGGGTATACATGTTGGTTGTGAGCACCGCTCTGATGATCGTATGCTAGTTAGACTGGACAGTAGTCCGATAGGAGGACACAATAATTGTAGTAAATAGTGTTGGCATAATTTGACTCTTGTCATCGTAACCCTAGAGTCACCACAAGGTGACGATCCCTTTTCCTCTATAGATATAGGAAGATAATTCATAGTGGAGTGCCCGGGACGTAATTCTTTACAGGAATGAATAAAACCACACAACGGTAGAGCCGTTATTGCAATTCCCTAATTATGGATGCCGTGTAAGTAGAAGAAAATGAGAGAAACTTTATGTGATAGACAGGGGGGAGTGTTGACTATCAACCACACTATGTTACATAAGTATTTGATAGGTTTACACATCTTGTATTTGATGGAATCTATGATCGAAATATACTACCGATCATGTAACGTAAATTCCCCAAGTGCTAGTTCTATATAGTTTACTCTCTTATCTTTGCATGATTTTAGTTGTTAGATAAAAAACCCCACCCCAAAACCTTGTTTTGTGACATTAGCTATTCCTGGCACGTGTTTGGATTGACGACACAATTGTTGCGTTACATAGTTGACCTTTAAAGTCCTAGCATCTTTATGGACAACCCTGGACTTGCCGCTATCTACCTTTTGGTAGTTTAGTAGTAAGAATGAGAGCAACAGTATAAATCTTATCTTTGATTCCAAAGCGCTCCGCGAGTCAAAATTCCATCTCTCAAAAGGCTGACAGTTTGTAACAACTCAACTGAGTGCAAATAAGATTTCTTTCATTACTCTCATCAAGGACCTCATCAAGACATTCATCATCATCAATCATGCAAGATTCATCACATCGAACAAGTTTATCACAAATTTTTTTGCCATTGCACATAAGAGAGGAAATAGGTGAACCATGCTTAGATTTATAAATCTCAAACCCAACCTTATAAACATCATCCTCTAGGGTAAGTGTTCCCAAATGGACATCTATTTTGGTCCTTGATTTATTTAAGAATGGTCTCCCCAATAAAATTCAGGGTGCACCACCATCGTGCACTACATAAAGGACATAGAAATCCGCCGGGAACACTAGATTGCCTACCCTATCATAACATCCTTAACTAAACCTCTAGGGCTATCTTAGAAATGAATGGCTAGTGTCTCTAAGCTCACATGTGTAAAGATTTTCATATAGGCTAAATGGGATAACATTGATAGAGGCACCTAAGTCAATCATAGCATTCTTCACTAATTTACCACCTAGAGAAATAGGGATCGAAAACATTCCAGGGTCATCAAACTCTTTAGGTATGTTCTTATGAGTTAAAGTGGCCTGTCTTTCTAGTTTGGTTTGCCCTTCTTTTAGTCCAAGCATTTTTTTTTAAAATTTAGCATATGAGGGAACTTGTTCAATGACATCAAGAATAGGAATGATAACCTTAACCTTCTCAACGACTTGTTGAGTTTGAGATTTGTTGGTTGCCACCTTCGGCATTTCCCATAGAGAACTAGGAAATGTCGGCGGAGGGTTCACCCATGCCTCGATGGTGGGGAGCTCTTTTGAGGGCTCCTCCCCAACTACTATCTCTTCTTTGTTGAGGCTAGTTTTGTTTATTTTCCACAATTTTGTCATCCACTTGCACGACCTCCTCCTCGGCCAAAAATACCTCCATTTTGCTTCTCAACTTTAAGACATTCACATTTTGTGGATTAACCTCGAGTTGGGACCGTAGCTTGCCGGATTCCCTATCCTCAACCTGGTTCACCGAAGTGAAAAGTTGACCGATTTGCACTTCAAGGTTCTAAATACTTGAAAAGGATCTACCGCCGAGTTCATCAATAGCTCTTCTTGTTCACTCTGCAAACACATCACTCATCTTTGCCAATTGGGCAATTGGATCAATGATCTCTTCCTGGTCCGACTTGTACAATGGTGCATTTTTGTTGGAGGGTCCTTCTCCAATATGGTAGAGTTGAGGTTGCTCACCTCAGTTATACCCTTAGAAGTTCAGGTGATAACGACATCAGGGATTAAAAGAATTTGCATAGGGGTCTAGTCTATCCCCTGCTTAGTTCCCTTGGAATCCCTATTGTTGCCCCTAGAAAATTGCCTATTCCCACCATTAAATTCTAATCCCTTCAGCACCTAGAAGTCATCAACTACTTACGGACATATATCTGTTAGGTGAAAAAGATTGCAAATGTCACACACTTTCACTTGTTGAGCTCTCCCTTCATAAACTCTTTCATCATGGAAGCAATCTCTTGGACTTGTTCCTCAAGCTTGGGTGATACGATATCAAAATATCATTTATTATTATTTTTCCATTTTAATATTTTTAGGAGGTCAACATTATACTCTTTTCCCATTGAGTTTTTTAATGAGGTAATGTGATCATTTTAGATTATTTTTATTAATGAAGCCATAAACTCAGTCATGTAGACTTAGAAGAGTTTTGGTAATATTTTAATTAGTGTTTAGAATATTCAGTTTTATTTTGGTTAGAATTAGATTTGGTAAGATTAGATAAATCAAGATTGGATTATGGAGACAGCTCGAGATTTGCATGGATTATTGCATGAAGATTACCGAGAGATGATATTGAAGGATAATTATGCTGATTGCATGTGCATGGATGGAATAAGCAAATTGGATGTTGAGGTGCCGATATTATTGATTCAGACTTGGAATTGAAGATGGAATATTGATTTGGTAATTGGTAATCAATATGATACTCACGGCCAGAATTTAGGTAGAATATTATTAGGATTTGATTTTTGGTATTTTAGTTAGATATGGTTTTAGCTTCTTAAAGCTGCCATAAGTTGAATCAGATTCCAATTGTAATTAGGGTATTGGTTCAAAAATCACCCTATAAATAGATGGGATGAACCAACGAATTTGACAATCTTTTATCAATCATATATTCAGAATTTTGAGACATTCTCATTATCTTCATTGTTACTTAAACTTACGGGCTATTTAAGTTTCGATCTCCTTTGTAAGTGTACCCTGCGGGCTAGACGCTTATAGAGAAACCTTGTGATCTAAACTTGCGAGCTATTTAGATAACAAGTCGAGTTGGGTGTACCCTGCGGGCTAGACGCTTGTAGAGAAACCTTGTGATCTAAACCTACGGTCTATTTACATAACAAGTCGAGTTGGGTGTACCCTGCGGGCTAGATGCTGCAATTCGTGCATTTATACTGAGTTGGGCGAGATTCTCAGTCTAAATAAAGATCCGATATTCTGCAAACCAGAATCTTTGCAAGGAGATTCATATCAGTTGGTATCCGAGCAAAGCGAAAGTTTCTGCGACCATCATAGCAGTCGGTATCAGTTGGTATCGTAGGGGGATATTGATTGGTACCTTCATATCTATATATTTTTTCCAGAGTAAGAAAATCTATCTGTTGGTGTTCAACCGACCTACAGACAAGCATCCATTCTTGCTAATTTTACCTAAATTTTTTTCCTATTCATTGCTGCTGCCTGACAACAACCGCTGCCACTCCAGTTCTGATCGCTTCCAGCATCTCCATCAGCAACCACCTCTCGCCGCCGACCTCAAGAATCCCATCGTTCTGCTCGTCGATCAGTTCAGCCACAGATCTGTCACTTTATTACCGTCAGCTACAGCTCTGTCCGCCTCCAATCTTTTTCATCTGTTGGTTCGAATTAATAGACGGGAGGAACCTCCGACGAATCCCGCTCCTCCAACCATTGATATCCGGTGACTCCATTATTATCCCTGTGGTGATTCGGTTTCTCCGCCGCCGACTGAAAAATATTTGCCGGCGAGCCCTAGTGCATCGCAGACGTCCATCAGCGAAGAACATAATCGATGCGTGTTCCAAATGCACAATCACCTAGCAAGGCACGTGAGATTCAAGCGTGAGAACATTTGAAGGTGCGTGCTCTACACTCGCACGAAAATAAATCTGATTTTCTGTAGCGCGTGTATTACGCGCTGGTTATGATTCCATCTCGTGAGTCTAACAAGTTATCGTGATATTTAGATTTTATCGTGAGTTATTCTAAATATCTTGCCACCCATCCTCTTCTCGCGAGTACAAGGAGTTTTTGCCACATCAGCACTCTAATCACCGCCTAGTCAGCATTTTGTCACCATTTATTAGCAGGATTTCGCAGGGATGGCGTGGGACGTTTATCTACATTTATTTTTGAAGATCGTTCACATTTCGAGGAAAAATTCTTTCGACCACGGAGGGAATGATACGATGTCAAAAATATCATTTATTATATTTTTCTTAGTTTAATATATTTAGGAGGTCAACACTATACTCTTTTTCCCATTGAGTTTTTTAATGAGGTAGTATGATCATTTTAGTTATTATTATTATTATGATTAATGAAGCCATAAATTCAGCCATGTTGGCTTAGAAGGGTTTTGGTAATATTTTAATTAGTGTTTAGAATATTCAGTTTTATTTTGATTAGAATTAGATTTGGTAGGTTTAGATA
>JAULKK010317790.1:0-11553 GCA_032355705.1 Rubia peregrina
GGAGGACCGATGACAAGGTCAAGAATGAAGCTTAGAGATGCGGAATTGAATACTTTGATTGATCAACTTTATGATGAAGAATTCAAGAGGAAATAGGCTAGGGCTTGGATTAATTATTAAAGCTTGTCGATAAACTGAAGTTATCGTGAAAAATACTATACTCTTTTTTCCACTGGATTTTTTAATAAGGTAGTGTGATCATTGTAAACTATTGTAACATTATTTTATTTCAAACCAATAACTCAGCCATGTGGGCTTCTGAAGAGTTAATATTTTCGTCCCAGTCCAATTAGGGTTTTCAAAAATAGTGTTTTATTCTGATTAGAATTAGATTTGGTAAGATTAGATAAGGTAATATTCTTCAAGACTTCTTGTTGAAGAAATCGGCCATGCTAGGGTTTAAAATAGATATTTTAGTTAGATATGGTTTTAACTTCTTAAAGTTGTCATAATTCGATTCAGATTCGGCCGAGCTATTGATCATCTTTTTTATCAATCAAATATTCAGAATTTTGAGTTATTCTCATTGCTTGCGAGCATCTTCATTGTTGCTTAATCCTGCGGGTTAATTAAGTATCAATAAACCTTGTGATCTAATCCTGGGGGCTAGTTAGTGAGCAAGTCGAAATTGAGTGTACCCCGAGGGCTAGACGCTTGAATTTCGTTCGTCAATTATAGGGTTTGGGCGAGATCCCTGTTATTGGCAAATATCTAAAATTCCGCAATTCAGAGTTTTCGCAAAGAGATTCATATCATGACACCTATTTGGATACATACATGTTTCACGTGTTAAAACATTTGATATGCCTTTATATTGTATTGCATTGTCTCCTCTGGATGACAATGTTTTATCAGCACAAGTTGTTTTGTTGGATGAATGAATTGCTATTTTTTTTGTTACATGAAACTGTACGGAAGAAAACATTAAATGATTGTAATTGTAATTTACTGGATTAAAGCATCATAGCATATATGTGAAAGCTGAAAAGTAGCATATGTATTCAATAGAGGAATGAGATAAGAAACACAAATGAATTACTGTAATCTGACATGCCATATTTTCTTTATGGTGTGGAATATTTGGACTATCAAAAGTTTTGATGTTTAGTTTCAGTATTCGCCAAGGCCTTTGGTTGTCGGCTGGTGTTATGTCTGTATCATCACTTGAATGTAAACCTCGATGACTTGATGCATCCAAAGGTTTGATTTGTGACGACCCTTGTCTTTAACGCTCAAGATATTTTTGTGGGCGAATGGCACTCTTTTTAGGGATTCCACATCTACTTGAACCTTTCATGCAAATTTTGGTTTCATTTACTGCGCTTATGCTCTGTGTCAATTGAATGTCTGCAATATTCATTCAAACTAATTAAAATATGAATTTTGAACAAAGTGAAAATTGTATGGTGATTAAAATAATAAGTATAAATGTACAGGTTTGTTGTAAATTTCGACGGGCTTTTGTTGAACTCATTTGTTCTGATACGAGTCCTGTATTATTCGCACATATGAATTATTTGGCATGCTTAGAGATTGATCTTTTACATCTTGGTAGGAAACTGATTCTCCTCTTTCGTTCTTATCCGTTAACTAGCTGCATGTGTAATATGCAACTGATCAATTTAAATTGTTACAAGGAAACGGGAACTCCAAAATTTTAGATGCTAACAACCGCATGACATATAAAAGGAAGATACGTGCTTTTTATACATCCATTCACACTTTCTCTATGTTGAAGTTTTGTAGAAATATGGAAGCCTTGTGATACATACATGCATACATACACATCATACATACATACATACATACATACTATTCTACTATTATGAAGCGTATTTTAATTAATGTGTAATTAGTTTTGTGAATTTACGAGCGTGACTTAGCTGTTAAACAGATGAACACAATTCATTCATAATAGTAGAATATCTTATTTTTAGTTTTTATATTTTAATTATATTTGTGGCAATGATGATCATCGTCATTTAATTCCTATATTAACATTTGGAGATCAATGATGTGATTATTTAACCAGCTATTTGTATATATTTGTGGAGTAATTCATTCAAAAAATTTTTTTGTTCAAAAGGTATCATAGATGTATGTAGAAAATGACATATATATGGTAATCCTATCAATGGCTTATTGATTATCTACATTTGTTTTATATTGGTAAGCACAGTTCCACTTAGTTAATCACCTTAATTTAAAAAATATTATTTATTTCTTATTCAATTCAGAATAAATATATACATTGTATAAGTATTCTTACAATTTATATATTTTCTGTTTCCTTGATGATAAGCATCACAATAATAAAAATGCTCTCTAAGCTTACTCTTCATCTTTCTCTCTAAACTTGTTAGCTCTGATACCTTTTCTCGCCGATAACGGCTAGTTCTCACCAAACAATCCACCCAAGCCATCCGCTCAACTACACTCTTATGGCGGCTCCACCTATAGGTGCAAGCCCGCCCGCCCTCCTACTTACAGTCTCTAATGGTCAATAATCCCCATCTAAATCGCCCAAATAACCTCGACGAAAACCTAGAACTCCACCCCGTATACCAGTTCAAAGGAGAAACTGCTTGCTTATTCCCCCAATCAGAAATTGAAACTATTGCCCTGCCTTTCAATCATGCTTTGATCGGAAAAATTCTCAAGAGGAAGGTCATCGCTTGATGTCGTTCGAAATGAAATGATGACAATCGGATTCATAGGTCATTTTCTACTCACTGGAATGGATGCAAGGCACGTTCGATTGACTTTCGATATTCCAGAAGACAGTCAAAGACGCTGGAGCAGACTTAGTTAGACTATTGGAAATCAATCAATGAAGATTCTCAAATGGTCAGTGACCTTTAATTTGGAAGAAGAGCCCCAATTTGCACCGGTATGGCTGAATATTGAATTTCCTCCAACTCATTACTTCCATCCAGCAGCACTAAGAGGTATTGGTAATGCTTTAGGAAATATCATTCAAGCTGATGCTCCAACCAAAAATGTCACTAGACCATCAAACATTCGATTATGTGTTGAATTCAACCTAAGGAAACTAATGCCTAGTAGAATCCGATTGGAGTTTATTGCTAAGAACACATGGTATAATATCTCCTACGAGTCTAAGCCAGTATATTGTTTCACATGTCGTAAGATAGTACACTCTCAGGAAGTTTGTAGAAATAATCTACTGATGAACTCTCAAAAGCCATATATGTCCCATCCTGCTCAATCCCCAGATCATGCTATTTTAAATGAGGCACATCACATTGATATATACTGTTCTCCCACAGATGCTCTTGCTACCAATGTGGATGCTATTTCTCCACATCTATCTGTATCCCCCAAAGGAACAACAGGAATACCAATGTCCCATCTAAGGAGTCTATCAGAGAGACATCCAAAAACACAAGGACTTCATCTAAGTGTCCTACAAAATACATTACTCAAGCCTCCAAAGGGTCACCAAAAGCATCCAGATGGCAGAAAAAATTGGATCAATGCACTCCTAACTATTCAGGCATGACTCCAACAGCTAAAGACTCAGATGCTGCAGCCCAAAATCTTTCCATGAATATGCTGCAACAGTCAACTCCTAAAACCTCAAACCATGTGGAGCAACAGCTTCCATCCTCAGTCATTATGGTCTCCAATCAGGCTACAAAGCCCAGCATCTCCCCAGGGGAAGCCTCCATAATTGCAAACATCAGAGACACAGTCCCAAACATCTTCTATAAAGATGACATTCTTACTAATACATCCTTATCCTCAAATTATCCCAACCCTACTGTCTTGGATATAGTTCCTTATGATAAACATATACTAACTAGTAACAGCTTTGCATTGCTGCAGGACCTTTCAGACTCAAAGCTCCAGGATCTAGCTTTACATGAACACAACTCAGAGGATGAAGGTTTTTCCTCGAGCTCCTTCAAAGAAAATGGGTATAGTTCCCAATCATCCAGTGGGAACTCTCCAAAATACAAAATGGCAGTATCAGGTAACCTTAAACCTTCTATGGATCGTTCCTCTAACCCTGAATAGGATAACCATAGAGGGAAGAAAGTGAAAAGCTACTTCTTAGGTTTAAACATGATCTTAAGATCAACTAATAGGCATAAATTGAAGTCTTAAATGATTAAACACACAATTATAGCTACTTGTTTAATATGGAACAGTAGGGGTTATAATAAATCCATTCCTAGAATCAAATCACTAATTATTAGGCATAAATTAAACATGGTTTGCTTGCTGGAACCAATGCATAACAATGATGACATTCTCATGCTAGCTAGAAAGTTAGGCCTGGATAATTGCTCTGTTGCTGACAATAAGAGGATATGGCTAATGTGGAACAATTCTATCAATATGTCTTTCCGTGCTCAAAATACCCAATGTCTAGCTATGAAGGTACATGATAATAATGATCTTAATCCCTGGCTGGCCATCTTTGTATATGCTAAAACAAATAGGGACCTTAGAAAAGTTCTATGGAATGACCTGATAGCTTTACCCCAGTTACCTAAAATGATCATAGGGGATTTCAATGTTATCACATCACAGTCAGAGTATAAAGGAAATAACACACCTAATAGAGGCATTATAGATGACTTTAATGAGCTAATTGACATACTTAGGTTAATTCATATCAACACTGTAGGCCATCTCTTCACATAGACAAATAACAGGAATGTTGGTAAAGTATATAAAAGACTAGATAGGGGACTCTGATGCTTTAATTAGGGCCACATGTTACCTAATTCTTCAATTCATGTCTTAAATAGGTTTTTATTAGATCATGCTCCCCTAATGTTAAGTATTCACTCCTCAGTAATCTCAATCCCTAAGCCATTTAGACTTCAGCTAATGTGGTTAAATAGAGCAACTAAAATTAGGGATCTCATTCACCAAAACTGGAACCATTCATGCCCCATACTGGAATGGAAATTTTTAGTTTTAAACTAAAGAGACTAAAAAAGGCTTTAAAAGATTGGAACAGGGTCTCTTTTGGAGATATTCATGCAAATATCACCAAAGCTGAGGAAAAAGTTGTTGAAGCCGAAACTCAACTTCTACTAGTTCACACATATCAGAACATGATTAATCTTAACATGCATAAGGCTAACTTACTTAGAGCACCAAAAGAGGATTCTATTTATTGGCAACAAAAATCTAAGGTTAGATGGATAAAATTGGGAGATTGTAATACTAAATTCTTTCACATGGCTAATAAGGAAAAAATTATAAAACACTTATTAAAAAAATAAAAAAACAGGATGGATCTTGGACTACTGATCAAACTGAAATTGTTGTAGAAGGGGTAGAATTTTTTAAAATTCTGCTTACCCAATCCACACAAGATACTTCAGGGAGGTTCTTAAAACCATTTTTATAGGCCATACCTAAAATTATAGATGAGGAAACTAACACTAAGCTTCTCCAGCTCTCAAACCTGGAAGAAATTAAAAGAGTTGTTTTTTAGTCTAATCAAGATTCTGCTCCTGGTCCTGATGGTTTTCCTGCAAAATTCTATAGGTTTTCATGGGAAACCATCAAACATGATCTCTTTGCCTCTGTTAACCAATTTCTTTCAGGAAAGATAGTCCCTCAAGCCATTGCTGCAACATGGATTACTCTGATTCCCAAAAAGCAATGCCCAGAATCTTTTGCAGATTATAGGCCTATTAGTTTATCCAATCTTGTTAACAAAGTGCTCTTTAAATTACTAATGGATAGAATAAAACCTATAATGAACTCGATAACTTCAGAGGAATGGTCTGCTTTCATTAAAAATAGGGATATCTCAGACAATGTTATTCAAATGCAACAGTGCTTTAGGCTTCTAAATAAAAAATGCAGCAATCATAACTTAATCCTTAAGTTAGACATGCACAAAGAATTTGATATGGTCTAAATTCAGTTTTATTGCACTTTGGATTATGTGGTTCATTTGTGACGTTAATTTTGTCAAATATCAGTGCGGCTAGTTTCTCTCTGCTCTTTAATGGCTCCCCCCGTGGCTTTTTTTAAAGCAACAAGGGGAATTAAGAAAGGACACCCGCTATCACCATTTCTATATAATTTTATTACTGAATCTTTCTCTAGGTCACTCATTAGGTATTTTCAAGCAGGTAAATTACAGTATTTTTTTGCAGCAAAGGATGCGGTAAATATTACTCATTTGATGTATGTTGATGATACAAAATTTTTCCTAAGGGGTGGGATTAGAAATCTAAGGTATATTAGGAAGTTTGTAGATGCATATCAATCAGCTTCGGGACAACTAATTAATTATCATAAAAGTGATTACCACTTATCAAATAAGGCTTCAACTAATCAACATAGACAGCTTAGGTCCATCTTAGGAATGAAAAGGGGGGGGGATCTTTTAAATATTTAGGGGTACCTATTTTATCAGGAAAAAACAAAGCTTCTCACTACAGGGAGCTTCTGGAAGCCATTCATAATAGATTAAAAATTGAAAAAACAAATGGTTAACACATGCAAGAAGATTGGTACTAATAAAATCATGTATTATGTCTCTTCCAGTACATATTTTCTCCACCAGTAAGCCTCCTAAATCTGTAACTAAACAAATTGAGAGGAAAGGATCAGCATTTTTCTGGGGCAGTAATGATATAACTAAAAAAAGAAAATGAAGATCGTGGATTAAGCTATGTTTCTCATTTGATGAGAATGGATTAAGAGTTAGATCTTTACATCAGTTTGTTAATGCCTTTTCTTGTAAACTGTGGTGGAAAATGCAAGAAAATAATAGGATATGGACTAAATTTCTATGGTCATTGCCTACCTTAACAAAAAAACTGCCCTTTATGGAAAAGAATCTGTGGAGTAACTGAATTTTGTAATTCAAACTCCCAGGTCATTCTAGGAAAAGGATTATGCATTTTTTGGAAAGGTAACAGAGACCAGCTAATACCATATTTAGAGCCACACTTGGCTACCCGTACTCTCAAATCTTTGCAGGAAATTGAACTTAACACTCAACATGAGGACAAATTAGTATGGAAGGTCACTACCAATGGGGATTTCTTAGTCAAATCTGCATATATGAAGCTAAGGGATAAAAACACAAGAAGAAGATCACTATATCAAATCTGGAAACCTTACATACCAGGTAAAATCTCTATCTTCATTTGGAGGACAATGAATAACCTTATTCCATTTGATGATATTCTTTCCAACATTGGTTTTAATCTTCCTTATAAATGTTGGAAATGTGATGATACTGATAGCTTAGATCATTTTTTTTAAATGGCTGCCACTTTACTTGTCTTGTCTGGGAACAAATTCATGCTTGCATGCTTATTAGAAATCAAACTTTTAACTCATGTTGGGACAGGCTATCCTTTTATATAAATAACCCCTCCATTTCTAAGATTCAATCTAGAATGATTTTAATACTAGGCAAACCAGCTTTCTGGTCTCTTTGGAAGGCAAGAAATAAATATATATTTGAAGGAACTCATACCTCAGTGGGTACTATTGTCCATAGTATAAGAGATGTTGCCTTTAATATATTTGTTGCAAGCCCTATGTTCGGAAATGCAATAGATCATTTATGGATTCAATCTGGACTTATGCCTTACCTGAGACAACATTTTCAAATCCCCCATTTTGTGTGTGTGGAAGAAACCACAGTGTGGGATTAAATGTAACATAGATGCATCATTTATACCAGGTAAGCCTCACTCCCATGGGGTCATTTTTAGGGATACAGAAGGGAAAAAATGATGAGTGCATATAGCTTCACATCAAATGAGACATCTCCACTTGAGGCTGAACTTAAGAGTCTTGAATTTGCATTGGAAAAAGTAAATAGAGCAACTTGGACTTATACTTGTATAGATACGGGTTGTGTGCAGGTTTTAACCTATGCATAATCTCCCAACAAAGCTCCCTACTTACTTTTTTCAAGATGTGTGAGGCTTATGAACATTTTAGGAGACATTCCTCTTACACATATTTACAGGAAAGCAAACACGGCGGCTGACTCTCTTGCTAAGTTAGGAAATTCATCGATCAATCCTATACCATGGGAGCACCTTGATGCAAATATTAGGGGATTAATTAGAACGGATCAAGATATCCCCATTAAACTCTTTTTTTTTATGCAAGTAAGGCATGTTTTAATCTATCATGTTTGGTCGGTTCTGTAACTCACTCACTCGCATCCATTGCATGATACTTTGAAGCATCTGGAACTCATCTTTCATATTGCATGACACTTCATGCATCTTTCTGCTGGTATAGTGAAGTAATATGCAACAATAGGCACTCAAATCTGATATGCTTCGATTACATGATTCCTCATGCAGTAGGCACTTTTATTTTAAAGGTATCTTCCATTTTTAGCATGAAAGATTGCACTGCATTTTTTTTGGAGGGGACAGAATCTGCTCTTTTTTTCCTGCTATTTCAGGTGTGATCGAGCTGAAGGCAAACATATTTTTAGCCTGAAGGAAGGAAAGCAACATGCTCAGCTCCCAAGTTCTATTCTCAGACAAGACCTTTAGCATGAAGGAAGGAAGGAAAGCAACAAGCCCAGACAGATGAACATCATGAAGGAAAAAATCATCTCTCTTAGCTGCCCAATTTCTATTCTCAGCCATCCCCCTACATTAGCTCCTACGGCCCTCGTTGATCGCAAATCCTCTCATGCCTGGCCATCACCAAACTAACACAGGGGTGGAGGTTTGGATGGACGGAATCGCATGAAAGAATGTACATAGGGCAAAAACATGAATCAACAACATCTTAGCTGCTTTTGTAAAACTGTCACTTTGATGGCAAGCTCTTTTGCCTTAGTTTAGCTTAGCCTACTTTTTTGGTTATATATTTGTAATGGCCAATGCCAAATACTTTATTTTCTTTTTGAAAAGGCATGGGGAGCCTATATATACCCCTTACTTATTTTAAAAAAAATTCTGTTTCCAATTACCTAACTGCATGGGCAAAGTCTTGGGAAAGACCGTCTTTCCATAGGCTTATGGAAAGACGGGGTTTAATTATAATAATAAAAGGTAGAAAGTCTTAGTTGAAATATTTAAAAATTATTATGCAACGTGTAGTAGTCATAAATTTTATAACTCGATTCATGCAACCCAAAATTTTTATCTTCATTTCTTCTAATTTGCACTTTAAACCTTGGTCTTTCCATGGCTTATGGAAAGAATGTCTTTCAAGAGACGGACTCAACTGCATGTGCAAAAATGGAAATCAACAAAGAAATATAAAATCTAACATAAAACAAACCTAAGAATCTTAAGTGTACAAGTAGAAGTTTACGAAATGCTGACTATGTTTGGAAAGGTTTGAGTAACAAGTCCTAGATTGATTGTAAAATCTCAATGTCTTAATTATGCAGAAAAGAAGTAGATCATATAAACAACACAATAGGAACCATGAAGTCATTATATTAATTTACATGAAAAGTTCCAAACAAAATAATGGTTACCACTGTCAACTATTCACAACAAAATATGGTTAGATCCTCTAATACCTACCAAATACATAGACAAAACAAAAGTAGGTGTACAAGATATCCAAGAGGGAAACCAGAGGGTAAAAACTTCCTCTGAAATCCAAAATCCAAAAGAACAGACAATATGTTCACTTCTTCTTCTTGCCTTCATCATCAAATAGGAATTCCAATTTTCTCTTTGAACCTGAATCACCTGTTTGAAATTCCTGCAGAGTAGGTGCAGTGTCAACCATGAGGACATCACTTTTTGGAGTTTCAAGAGCTGTAGAAGGGCTTAGTTCCATAGATTCTAGAGTGATCGTCAAAGAAGGTGCAGGTTGGTCAACCTGTGAGGTTTGTCCAACTTCAACAACTTGCATAAGAAGTTGAAGCATCCAAAGGTAGTTGTTGTTGATCACATTCAACAAATCCAATGAGTTCAAAACCAATTTCATTTCTAACTTTTGTATAGCTTCTTAGACGACAATAGAAAACAAGGTTTGGTTTATGGGGGAAAAAAGAAGTTTTAATAATGTAAGATAAGTTTCATAAGAAGTTAAATTGACAATTTACTTACATTACTTGAGATGCATCACCAGAATGGAAACACTAGTTGCAAGTCAATTCCATCCCAATTAGAGCATATGATGGCCTCCGGCGATTCGAACAAATGGATTTATGGAACCCTGACTTTCATTGGCCATGCTGATTACGACTTTTAACCCAACAATTCTTAACCTCGGAAAATTTAAAAAATATAAGAGCATCCACAATGGTTACTCCTTAACCCACTTTTCTTTAAAATGAGCACTCCTTATATAAGGAGGACCATTATGGAGTTTTAATAATCACTTCTTAATAACGAGTTGCTCCTTAATTAAGGAGTCGATAGCTCTTTATTTGTGAAATTGCCAACCAACCAATGATATATTGACACTTGACATGACTTGTCTTGAATGTGAGAGTATTTAAATCCAGATATATTTATTCATAGTTAAATTCGATTGAATTATAACCAAAATTTAATTTTTGATTACATATATTTTTTATAAAGTTGATTATTTGTTTTTTTAAATTTAAATATTTATAGTTTTCATTTTTGTATTTAATATTATTTTATATCACTTAATCTACTATATTATATTTAATATTTTTGTGCTAAATATATTACTAAAATAATCATATTTGAATATGTGTGGATTTGAATTTAGATATATCTATTTATATTTAATATGGATTCGATAAAAAGGTTTGATTTGGATGGGATTATTTAGACACATATTCATAATATAGAATTTGAATGTGTGTGTGATTATTTTGGTCAAACAAGTTTTGGATATGGATGGATTAATTTAGAGCAGACATTGTGGAATATATTTTCAAATATTTTGAAAATAAGGATCAAATATAGTTTTAAATTTTTTTTATGATGTTCATATTAATATTGATACTTTTAATCCATATAAATTTTATATAAAATATTATTTTGGATTAAAGAAGAAATATGATTGTTTTATATACAATATAATTTTTAATTTGCATGATATTGGCATTTTATAAAATATATATTAAATATATTTTCATTAGAGACGGTGATGTGATACGAATTAGGCTTTCTTAATTTATTATTAGATTAGGGTTTTAGGAGGTCAACACTATACTCTTTTTCCCACTAAAATAGTGTGATCATTTTAGTTTGTTTTTATGAATGAAACCCATAAACTCGACCATGTTGGGTTAGAAGAGTTTTGGTTACATTCTAATTTAGTGTTTAGAATATTCAGTTTTGATTTGATTAGAATTAGATTTGGTAAGTTTAGATAAGATAGATTCATTCAAGAATTCATCCAATATTTGGATTGATTTACTTTGATGAGTATGTTCATCATTTAGATTTAAATTAGGTATTGTAGTTAGATATGATTTTAGCTTCTTAAAACTGCTATAAGTCATTCCAGTTTCTGGCAGGAGTTACCAACTCCTTGTTTAATATGTATTCTTGAAGTCCACACCTATGTATTCTATCTAGAGGATGGTTGTCAATGTTTTAATCACCTTTGACAATTTTATAC